>CACRXP010000053.1:891839-926380 GCA_902702965.1 Spirometra erinaceieuropaei | reverse complement strand
ACTCTGGCAGCCTGGAATGTCTTTTCCCTTTCGAATAATCCCAAGAGCAATCGACCGGAAGGAAGGACGACGCTAGTCGCTCGGGAAGTGAATCGCTACAAGGTGGACATCTTTTCAATCAGCGAGACCCGTTTATCCGAACAAGGTTAACTAGAGGTCGGTGCCGACTACACCTATGCATTCTAAGGCCCCGCTCGTAAAACTCATATTACTGTCTTTCCAGTCAGAAAGGCACCTTTGGATGGCGGTGTTTCTTTGGGGGTCTTCACCAGATCGTTGCAACACCTTCTTCTGGGCGGTCGCCACAATGCAAAACGAAGAAATGCAGGCGTCACCTTTGCCATTCGGAACGAAATCATGAGGGACCTGTCCTGTCTGCCACGGGACATCAACGATTAAAATATGAGCCTCCGTCTGCCCCCTTCTGCAAGTTGTTAATTGCTGAAATCTCATTATCCGTGTTAGATGCTGGCGTGATGATTGCTCAGCCATCTGGCTCACCGGCCTGCGCGCTCCCCGAGTTGTTAATTGCTTTGGCTAGCTTGTGCCTCAGCACGGAATATGGAGTGGGGATGTCGTTGCACTTGTTGATAGGCTGAGGTCCCGTGAACCATACCTCAGGCAACTCGCGGCTCATGCGATTATCCACTCTCGCGAGAATTTCGGCCTCATCGAACTTGAATGTATGGCCGGGTCTGGTCGAACGGTCCGCGACCTGAGAGTTGGCGTCATTTCTCCGTACCGCAGTCACGTTTTGGCAATTCGCGCCCGGAGCAGTCTTCCAGCTTCTCCGACGTAGTTGCTTTACCCGCAAATGCACCAGATCCGGTAACCGACTCCAGATGTTTCTTGCCGTGACAGTGGGTCCTTTTGTCTCATGCTCTGAAGACTTCCCTTGAGCGTCCGCAAATATACCCCCCCCCCCCCAATTAAGAAGACCTAGTCCCAGGACTGACCGTTCTGGCGGAGTGCAGTGAGGATGGACGCAGCAATTTACAAACCCACACGCATTACCGATTGCAAAGCTAAACGCGAAGCTTGAAAATCCCAGCTAGACCTACCTAGCAACTCCAACTCTCAACCACTCCGACTTGCCCACGCTGACAGTGGACTTTTCGGGCACAAGTCGGCCTTGTAGGACATCATCGTACCAACTGCAGAACCCGGACTACACGCACTGCTGTCTCCTCGTCCAAATCTACCTCATCCTGCTCGCCGATAACTGACACTTGCCGCACTCCCCGCACCCACACCAACAAGCATCAACCCCTCCAGTGATGTGGACTCGATCCATAATGGTCCTCATTGCGGCCGAAACTCCACCTCACAAGCCGGCCTGGTCGGTTATTTGCGAATCCGTCGCATAGAGACTGACAAACCAGTGCCTGGAGCACCAACGGACACATTCGCATCCGGTTCAGTTGCCCTCACTGCACCTGCACATTCACTCACCGCATGGGTCTATTCGGCCACATGCGCGTCCACAAGAGCTAAATTAACCGCAGTCTCGACGCACCTAGCACCTACTACACATCCACGATGCCAAGCTCAACCTGTAGCAGCCGCTCCAGTCCCCCTTTTCTCCGGCTCATTTGTTGGTCGATGGCTACGACAATCGTTGAAAGGCCGTTGACACACGACCACCCCCGTCGGCTAGAACTGGGGTCCCTCCTGTCCAGCTGCAGTGACTCCCGGCTGCCCTCACCTCAGGCACGTCGGACGACCTGGCTTTATACCTGTGAGCTCCTGTGATTATGCGTCCCCCTAATCCGTCCAATCTCATGACCAGAACTCAGCCAGTCACCCCCCCCCACCTACGGACGCAGACTTCACCCCCGCGTAACACACCACGACTGACACTCTCCATGAACGGACTCTTATCTCTGTTGTAAGCAAACAGCCAAATTACGACAACCTGCCCTGTGTACAGAAGAAACTAGTCCTCACTTCTCCGTGACTTCTGACATTAGACGAATCGAAAGTAATGTGTGTGGTTTAAGTTGAGCTGACAACCTTGACCGCAACAAACCCACACTCCGCTGTCCAGCGCGCCCATCACCATCAGCACCACCACGGCCAAGCAACACTGTCACCGACGACTTTTCTGTTCACATTGTCCCCGTACATTCACCTCACACATCGGCCTGGTTGGCCAATTGCGAATCTGTCGCACAGAAACTGGCGAACTTGTGCCTGGACCACCCACATACACGCGCCGCATCCGCCTCAACTGCCCTCACTGCACCCGCAAATTCAGCCGCCGCAGAAACCTATTAGGTCACATGCATATTCACGAAAACCTGCCGTAGACAACCGCCGGCTAAAGCACACCACCACATTTTCCTTCACCCACATCACGCAAAAGCATCCTCCACCACAGGCATCCAACTGCCACCTCCCACGCAAGTGGGCAGTGTGCGTCTCGGTTCCGTCGCCATGCTGCTTATTTGCTGCATGTGTGATCCGACTTTGAGGCTATCGCGGTGCGCCGATCTTCATGGCTTGGAAAGCTACTGACTGACGTCCCAACTCAGTCGACGCAGTCTGCACAATTGTGTGTGTTTGTGTGGAGGCATTGGTAGAATGCCTGACATTTGATGAAGCTGAAATGAAGAACTTGGAGGGACATTTGTTACCCTAGCCTTGAAGATATTTCATGCTAGCATTTAACTCACCTTCTTCCTGTCTGGAACAGGCGGAATTGGTAAAATTTAAACGCGTTGGATTAGAACCGCGGAATAGCATTAGCGGAGACTCACTAACTGTTAGCCGAAGGCTTACGTAAGATTAACACTCAAGTCCGACTTCGATGGAGTTCCCATAGTTTCAAAAACCGAGCCAGAAGTTAAAGACTGGGAGCAAGAGGAGAGGAAAGTAGAGCCCCCCTGACGGTTTTTATGATAACGATCGCAAGCATTGCCGGTTAGTGAAAAGGTGTACATAACAAACAGGCCCTCTGAATGACACCCACACAGAGATAGCCATGAAAGACGCAACTGTAGTAACATTTAAGTCCGTTTTGTTTTAATCAGTTAAAATACACTTTTTAAGGAACAAGCACGTGCGTTTTTACCTGCTGGCGACTTCGTTCGTATTTACTAATTTGCAACTGTTGGGATACTGTTATCTTGGTTTCCTGGATAGCCCACTCACCATGCCTAACTAATGGGTTTATCACTTACACAACCGTGAGGCCTCCAGGTGGGCCGGGCATTAATATAGAAAGTAGGTTGGCAATATAACGGTCAGAAGACAAAGGGACAAAATACCGCGGAAAATTTTACCCGCCAACTAAGAAGGCTTCATTTTCCATTGCTCTATGTAATCCCTGGATCCTAATTTGATGGGCAGCAGTATAGAGAAGGACTCCACTTAACTGTCAGTGGAGTGCGGATCGTGCCATACGGGATTTATGGTAAAGGGAGTCTTATGAGTGTGCCAGCACGCTAGACAATAAGCTGACAGAATGAATGAACGCATAAAGATTGCCCGAATTTAGGCCGAAAGTCTTATCCTACGCAATTTCATGACAACGGAAATGAGAGCAGTAGTTAAATAATAAACGAAAAGTAAATTTTACAAAACAACAGATTATGAGTTAAGGTGCGAGGTCGTGGGAAGTAATTATTGTTGACAGTATAATTTCTGCAACAGCCTGCAAATGCATGCCGAGATAAAACCCCATATGACATGATCCACAGTCTACTGACAATTACGTGGGGTACTTCTCTCTTGTCAATTGATGCAGTGGAAGGGACAGATTCACCCTAAAAGCATCTCCCCCAATTCTCCCTACGTGACCGCTGTCCAATGAGTCGCAAGCCGACTGCGGTTATAGGACAGTCAGAGGGTTATCGTCTGCGTGCTCTGATTGGCAGAACGACACCGAATCAGGATTAATTTTGAACTATGCCACTTGCTTAACAGTACTTTGAATTGTTTAACAACTAGATGCAATTTGATTATGTGAACTTATTGAAATATGAATTCTACAGGACCGAAAAACGGGTCGGTAGAAAACTCTTATGGCTTAAAAAATGCATGAAGTCAAAGTCATACAGAGGGTCAGGGGATCGTTATAAGTGCCTACTTTCAAGGTCAACTGCCCCACCTTCGCTGGCTGAACGACTAATCAATGGCTCCTGCGCGCGACTTCTGAGGAGAGCCTACTTTTCAGTCTGACTGTGATCAACGCGACCAATCTATTGTACACTCAGGAGAGAGACAACCGCAGTAGAAAATTTTCTAAGCACTTTGGAGACAGAATGAGATCGACTGAAATCCTAACCACAAAAGGGAGGGTTACACGCCTACTTTGGATGTTTGTATATTTCACTTCATAAGGCCCATGACGTACGGATGATAGGTAGCGGCCGTGAAACCGCTCTCTGCGTCTGGCCCGCTGCACTATTATTTAACTTTAGAGACAGTCTACATTGCATTATGACGGGAGGTGTCTCCACAGGCTGTTTTACTACGGGCGTTTCTAGTCATCAAGAATCAAACGGCCTAGGGGATACGGCAGTTCCAGCGGAAACAGTTGATGACACACAAAGAAGGCCTACTATAGTCGTTTAAGTAGGTCGTCTACATTGCGAAAACTACATCCGGAATAAATACTAGCAAACAAGCACCTATCACTCGCACAACCGGCATTTACCGCCCTGTGCCCCCAGAGAGTCAAGCACTCCAGACCAAGTACGAGTACGAGGATCAAGATCTGCCCCACGGCGTATGAGTCCTGATCAGGAGGGGGTTTCCAGTTACGCATTAGGCAACAGTAAGGTGTAGGACACCAACTAACTTGAGGTAGCCTGTGGACGCCGTGAATGATGGTAGAGAGGGATTTACTGGTGGGGCAACATGCAGGGCGGAATGCAAGAAGACACAGAAAGTAAATTCCGCAAATAGTCTCATGTTACACTTGAAAAGTCAAGTTGGCAAACACGTGTTTTTGGTAATTTTAACTCAGGCCAATACAATTACATGACGGACTGAAAATGCAGAAAATCAACAGCGTATATAGATGTCTCAAGTGTCATTAAGTCATTGACACTCATCAACCCCACGCCTCCCGCATGACAAGGTCGGCGTGTGTTGGTCTTCGGAACTAGGGGAGGGGGGTAAGAGAGTCCTTGAGTGATGTTCTTGGACTGAGTACACGGAGTACCCATCACTGTAATTAGGGATTTGAGGCGGCATGGCGTCATCACTTGGGGTTGGCGTTGGCCATGGCAGAGAAGGCGCTTGTGTCAGGGTTTTCCGACAGCTTAACACCGGATTCGCTGGCCGTATTGCCACTGCCTCGGTTTTCCAAGTATTCATTGGCGTAGGCCTTTAGAGAATCTTGTTGGTGTCCGGCGGACAACTGGAAATGTTTCTTTGTCATCGACTCGGGAATTCCTATCGATTAAAAGTGTGACAATAGAACTCGAAATCGACCGGTTCTCACCTCTGTCTAGCCAGGCGGGCATATGTTCACGTACCCTCTTTACCAGGCGTCTCGTTGTGTGGCCGATGTATCCTGCTCCATAGGAGCAAGTGAATGAGTAGATGCACACTGACGTGGCCTCCTACGATAACCTATCTTTACCGCCCAAAATTAGGACGGGGGAGTTTGTGAAGCATACGCGTAAATTCGCCGCGCGAATGCCCTTGTGATAACTGGAGGTAAGCGCCGTCTGACTAGTTCGCTTTCTGTGTATCCTGCAAAAGGCAATCATATGAATGCATCTTTCTTTTCCGCAGTCGCAGTTAAATTACTGAAAGTCTTATTGCGAGCTCTCATACGACAAGTAAAGTGAGCGCGATAATTTAAAAAAAGCCAAAAAGCGATTTTCGAAAATGACGGATTTTTATTAAACCGGCTCTGGCGACTTTCCATTCAACCAGTAAGGCCAAGTGATTTCAGTCAGCAGGAACGGTAATTTGCGAGTGAGGTTAGCAGTTACACGGTTTTTAGAGCACAGGTTGGATTTATCAAATACTTGAGGACCTACACCCTACCGTTTCCACAAAGTCTGCTACAAAAATCTCGTTCTGTTAAGGAAATCTTCTAATTAAAATCCTACATGCTCATTCAAAAACAATGGATGTACTTAACAAAACCCTGCTGAGGATCGTCTCAGTTTACTCCGTTGTTAAAGTGCTCCGCTGTTCGCAATTCCCTTTTCTTGTTCAGTCTCTCTCTTCCCTCTCCGCTAAAAGTCTTCGTGATAAAACTACCAATCAGTCTTTCTGTATTCGACGTACGTCAGCTCTGTACCTGGTGTTCTGCTGATCATACTGGGGAGTTCTAAGTCATGCTCTAAAATTGACGTTCTCTCGGATTATAGTGAAGTTTTTCGTGTGCAAGCGGGAATTTGGGCTCTACATAGATGACATATTCCAGATTACACATGAACAAGCCGATGTTTCAGTCCTTTTGCATGCTGTGATTTAGACGCATCTGCCAATCAAGTTAGGAAGGATTACTTGGGTGGGGTTGTAATGTTGCCTATCAAGCAACAAACTCCCATAGTATTTCGGATTCGCTGGGATGTCGGCCTTTGAATGCACTTAATTTCGGCCTCCTATAAAAACCACACTCAGTAAAAAATGACTGCTTATGTAGCATGCATTTTTCACATTGATTTTTGATGATCTTATGAATTCAAGTAGTTTGTTTGTGGAATACACGCACGAAAAATGCTTTCGTTTACCTTTTTGGTAGAAAAAAACCTTGTGTTTACATTGTGTACGCAAATAAAACGTGTATTTAGGGGTAAAAAAGTTTCTTGTTATGAGATTTTTAAGACCGTGCGATGTCCATGCATACCGCGTCACACATCTCCGTTCACCAATGTTCCGCGTGAAATGCACAACATAGTCTACATTTATAGCAAAATTTTATGAACTCAAAACGGTATTTTCTTAAAGACATAGAGGAATATATGATTCTTCTTGTGCGGACTGCATTCATCTTGTAGAATGGAATCACTAAATTATAATGTAGCAATTGATCTGGACCAATGTTATTAAGGAATTAAGAAACTATTTCAGAACCCAAATATGCGCTTCATTTTGATATACAAGGTAAAGACAGTGCTATTTTCTATCACACACGCTAGAGAAAGCATATTTTTATGTGTGTTTACCATAAAAACTATTTGAATTTATAAGACCATCAAAGATCAATGTGAAACATACATGCTATATAAGCAGTCATGTTTTACTGAGTCGAAATGAAGTGTATTCAAAAGCCGACACCCAAACGAGTCTAAAATATTATGGGAGTATTGCCGATACAAGCGAAGATACGAGTTCCAGGAAGTAGTTGATCAGAAGAAGAAACGAGGACTTTACTCGCCTGACGTTTCGGATTCTCACTTGAATCCATCATCAGAGACAGTGGCAGAAAAGGGTGACTCGTGCACAGGACGTTGCAGTATTTATAGTATGCAGTCGCTATGCTACCGCATACTTCTAGCAATTAACCGCGCTGCCCTTCATCAAGGATTGTTGCCCGCTGGTGCGCTAATTTCTTGATGGCCTGCATGCAAGGTGTTAATTGCCGGCGTGATGATTGCTCGGCTGTCTGGCTCAACGTCTTGCGCGCTCCCCGAGTGGTCAATTGCTTTGGCCAGTCTATGCCTCAGGACAGAATATGGAGTGGGGATGTCGTTGCACTTGTTGATAGATCGAGGTCCCGTGAACCATGAGTCAAGCAACTCGCGGCTCACGCGATTATTCCCTCTCGCGAGAATGTCGGCCTCATCGAACTTGAATGTGTGGCCGGCTCTCGTCTAATGGGCAGCGACCTGGGAGTTGGCGTCATTTCTCCGTACCGCTGCCGCGTGTTTGGCAATTCGCGTTCGGAGCAGTCTTCCAGTTTCTCCGACGTAGTTGCTTTGTCTGCAACTGCACCAGACCCGGTAAACGACTCCAGATGTTTCTTGCTGTGACAGTGGGTCTTTTGGTCTCATCACCTGACGCCTCATGATGGCCTCCGGTCTGTGCGCAACTTCAACCCCAAGTTGTGCAAGAAGACGGCTAACGGCCTCGGAGACTTTCTTAATGTACGGATCGCTCGCCAGAATCCGGGGTTGGCATGGTTCTGTCTCTTGTCTCGTTTGCGCATACACCGGTTGACAAAGTTGCGCGGGTAACCATTTTCTATGAAAACCCGTCGAAGATATTGGGATTCGGCAGCCTTGTCTTCCGCTTCACTGCAGTGCGTCTCAACACGCCGAAATAGCGTTCTTACGCAACTGCGTTTGTGACTGATTAGGTGGTTACTGTTGAAGTTCAGTATTTGCTTCGTGTTCGTCACTTTCTTAAACACTTTGGTCTTTAGGCCACCACAATCTTTTCGACAGACGCGTTGGTTGTACTAAAACATTTTCCATACTGCATGGGTTCGAAACCCACCGAGGCGCCGATTTTTTCGCAGTTGAGTCAATAAGAAATCCCTCTCTACCTTCGAAGAATAAGCATGAATATTGCGCACACGTTTATGTCAGGAACGTTGACTGGATTATTGATTCGCTAACTGGTTGTGCGCACATGGTTACCGCTAACGACTGTAGCCCATTGAGAATGCTTCTGCTTCGGCGTTCCCATTGGCTTCTTACATATCTCGCCACCCAATTTCGTCAACTTTATCACGCTTAAAGAAGTAGCAGTGCATTTCCGCACGTGTGTTTTTACTTGTTTCAGGGTTTACACCCCCATTTACAGCATGCCCCCGTTACCACTGGTCTAGCAGTCGACTGCGGTCTGCTCACTTACATTCATGTTGTTTACCCCATCTCACAAAGGTCGTAAAAACAAGTGAACACCGCAAGCCTATTAGAACGAGGCGTCAGAATTCGGAGTCCTGCGATCGACTCGCATCTTCAGGGTTATTTGAAGGCTGAAGTGTATTCGTGTTTGATGAAACGATCACGTCGTTTTGATGCAACTGAGGCGTCCCTGAAAACGCCACGGATGTAGCTCCAAGGGCTCATAGACAGGAGAGGCAACGCGGACTGCAGGTTTGGAAAAAAACAAATCTTGATTTATGCCATGTACCTAGGATGGATCAGGGATTTGCCCTTCTGTCTGCTTTAAAGGATGTGCTGATGTGCTAAAAGTATACACTACGTCGAACATTGAATACCTCAGAAATAAGCAGGACATCAGAGAGGTTGAGTACAAAGGTGACCTAACGCATGACATATGTCTAAATTAATGAAAAATCACTAATTAGTCTAAAAACCAGTCAGAACTTATCCACAACAACCACAGACCCGTATCTAACGACTCCAACTCAAATGCAAAGGCAAAATAAACACTTCAAGTACTATTCTGCCGTTTAAAAAGAACAATGTTCTTAAGAAAATCGCTACTAGCGAAAACGTGAAAATTCGTGTCACATGAGCCAACTGAAATGTGGTAAGTGCATAATGCCTTGCTATGCAAATAACAGACACAATCAAGCGGTATAAGCACAGTTGATTATGTAAAAATAGTTGTTAATTATCTTTTTACTAGATATCCGCCAAGAATTAGTGTTATGTGAAGTCTGACACAGGAGTGGGTGTATAATGCGTCATAAGATCTCACTGCGCGAAATGGATGTAATTTTCCGTTTATTGCATCGTTCGAGATGTGGTTAGTTAAATTAAACGGGCCTTTGCTTATTGTCTCTGCGAAAGATATCAGACGAATAAAGGTTCCCACAAGATCACTTATCGAAGAGCGTTCGGTTGTTATTTAATTTGAGTAGAATTGGCAAATTCAATCGCAAGGATACCACTTTTTAAGAAAACTTTTTTGTCGGATATATTTGCGGTTTTCGCTGACGGTGAGGCCCGTTTAGATTCAGAGAGCCTTTGACATATAACGGGATACTTCACGATCTTACTTGATTTAAATCGACTGCCGGTAAGCATGAATTTTATGTGCTGTATTTATCAAAATCGTCAAAAGAAGAAGCGAGTGCGTGGGCGTTCTTTTTATGTAGATGGTTGCTTGCGTCACGTTTGAAAACGCAACCGAATATGAAAACTCATCGTCAAAAATACAGAAAGTCCACAAAAAGTGAACGCACAAGCAGTAAGTAAACCGCGAAAAAATCTTTTCATACGTTTAAAATTAAAATGACCATCCGGTAGTGATCTTTTTGGCGCCCTTAAATAAAGGATTGCATGATGGCGTTATTACTGCACTTCTAGCCACGAAATCACGCAGATCTGCAAATTTGGCTTCCGAAAATAAAATTCCAAGTGCGGCAAACACCGTTTGATAAATCTCTCGAGGTTAAATCACTCTTCACTCTTCCTACAAGCAGAAATCGATGGTCCTTCCCAATGACTGCGGTGTTTTTTAAGGTTCCATTCTATTCCCTCACCTTTTCTCTCTCCACACCGATGATCTAAGGTCCCCTAACGGCTGTCTTTTAAGTAAGCATACTGATGATGTGGTTGTTGGACACGCTCTCAAAAGTCAGCCACACCTCCAGTCTCTAAAATTTGACCTAAACCATGTCCTAGCATAGTCGGAGGACAGTGGTCTCCTACTGAACAATCAAAAATCCGTTCAGTGTATTTTCCGACTGCGGCCCTCTCCTAGTCCTGAATCCTCTGATATCCTTCCTAACGAGGTATCTTCTTTCACGTACCTTGGCGTTACTTTGTCGTCAAATCTTTCATTTTCCCTCAACATTCAGTCCCTATTTACTAAAGTTCGTAAACTTCTTTTTTAAATTCGTCGTTTACTTTCCTACCATACACTACAACCCTTAGTCTGGCGACTCATCGATGCCTGCATTCGTCCTCTTATCTCATACTGTTTTTTGTCATTTCTCCTGCTTTGCTCAAAAATATCTTTTAGTTTTGACAGGGGTCCTCAGCATGCTCTCTTCTGCGGATGATGTTTCTTGTCTTTTTAGTCGACAGTATCCTACAACGGCATTTTAATACGGTCACGCAATTTGCTGGTAGGATTATAGATGACGTTGTCCATCCCTTGCATTCTGATCTTATTTCTGCGAAGTCTTTCCGCCCGATGCGCCGCAGCTTCCGACTGGGATTTGAACTGTCCTCATAATAATCATTCCTTTTGTGTTAAACGTTTCGACTCTTGAATAATCTATTAACTTATTTACTGACCATGGTGAATGAAGCCAGTTCTTTAGCTGAAAATTTAAGGTTTATGATTTCAAAGTAAAGCGAATTTCTCTCTCTCTCTCTTTCTCAGAAAACGGCCATTAACATCGAAAACTGCCTGAACATGGGTAAGATCGATTTCTGGTCAAATTTCGAGTCATTTTCTCTGATAAAATTACAAAGATACATGTTCTAGAGAGAGAGAGAGGAAATGCGCTTTATTTTGAAATCGTTATTGCAATATTTTCAGCAAAAAATTGGCTCCATTCACTGTGGGTAGTAAATAAGTTAAGAGATTATTCAACAGTCAAAGAAACGATTATTATGGGGATAGTTCAAGTCTGAGCTTCTGTATTTCTGTCTCTTCGCACGTAAGATAGCGCGCTAGGAATGGCAATACAGAGGCTCGATAAGCCGATGTGCGACAGGGTATAAGACGGAAGTTGCGGCGCATCGGGCGGGAAGACTTGGCAGACATAAGATCGGGATGTAGGGGATGGTCAACGTCATCTAGAATTCGACCAGCAAATTGCTTGACCGCATTGAAGTGTCGTTGTAAGATTGTGTCAACTAAAAAAATATGAGAAACGCCAGCAGCAGAAGAGAGCATGCGGAGGATTCGTTTCAAAATTAAAAGATCCTTTTTTAACAAAGCTGGAAAAACGACAGGAGAACAGTATAGGATAAGAGGAAGAATGCAGGCATCAATGAATCGCCAGACTAAGGGTTAAGGTGTGTAGTAGGAACGCAAACGACGAATGTAGTAAAGGAGTTTACGAACTTTAATAAATATGGACTCAATATGGAGGGAAAAAGAAAGATTTGAGGACAAAGTAACGCCGAGATACCTGAAAGAGGATACCTCATTAGGAAGAATGTCAGAGGAATAAGGGTTAGGAGAGGGCCGCAGTCGAAAAATACACTGAACGGATTTTTGATTGTTAATTAGGAGACCATTTTCCTCCGACCACGCTAGGACATGGTTTAGGCCATCCTTTAGAGACCGGAGGTGTGTCTGACTTTTGAGAGGGTGTCCAACAACCACATCGTCAGCATACTTGATCAAAAGACAGTCATTAGGGGACCTGAGATCATCAGTGTGGAGGGAGAAAAGGTGAGGGGATAGAATGGAACCTTGAAGAACACCGCAGTCATTGGGAAGGGTCGAAGATTTTCGCTTGCCAGATTGGACAAATTGGGTGCGGAAGCTAAAATAATCGCTCAGCCAAGAGACGACACAGCCTGAAGAGCCACATGCGGAGGTTTTGGAAAGGAGAAGAGGACTCGGGACGGTATTGAAGGCGGAGGAGTAATCCAGAAAAGCGCACGCATACTCGCGGCAACCCTTGTCTAATGCTTTTAGACAAGAAAATAGGATATTTTTTGAAAGGAGTTATGCCAATGAGTACAATGCTCAACGTCCTAATGCCTAGAAATTATCGTCTCAGAGGCCGCCATCATCTTACAAGAGTTAAGTGTAACATTATATTTCCTAGGGACTGGGAAGCGTGACTAGAAATAGAAGTCGCAGTCGGAAAAACTGTTCTTCTCAAGGTCATACACAACTGCATGTGCGTTCGTTGGCAGAGCACATCCAGGTGTCTCACGACCTTCGCAATACCCCGGAATTCCCGCTACACCTCAGCAGGGTTCACCGATCTTCAGGTATTCTGCTCTGCGACTGCAGAATACATATGAGCATAGGTCTGATACGACACAGCTTAATTATAAGCAACAACACTTAAGAGCACGCTGTAAGGTCAGCAGTTAACAATTTTCAGAACATCGATCACATACAGTAGATGAGCCAACACATGAAATGTTGATCGAAATTGTGAATTGCCTTTTTGACCCAAAAAGATGACTTAAGTAGGATTGTTATACTCATTACTATATAGCACAATCTGAAGGTATTCCGGCTACTTTGCGCTACCGGCTTTTGTACGAACTTCTATCTGGCTGCCAGCAAAAACTACACTTTTGTAAAAAAGACTACTTAATTGGTGTGGATATTTCTCATTGATTTTCAATGCCCCTATGAATTCAAATACATTTCGTAGGAAACATGCATGATAATATTCATTCTTTCCCTCTTGTAGTAGAAAATTACACCTACAAATTTCATACTTGACGCAGGGCTACAATTCGGTCTTTAAAACGGTTTCTGTCTATGAGGTTTTCTAAGACCGCTAAATGCTTGTTCATAAAACATTGTGTCTCTCCATTTATTAATATTGCTTGTACAGTTTACAATATGGCTCAAGTTCACTGACAAATTTATACGGTCTACTCTTGAAACCGTAGATCAATGAGTGATTTTCCGTAAACGAAAAATATGCAGCTTGTAGTTTTGAAACCTCGATTGCAAATGTAACCGCATGACAAGTTCGAAATTATTCGGAAATTGGAGAAATTGTTTAAAAGCGAATTAAAACCTTCATTGCAGTATGACGTTTGAAGAAGACGTTATTTTCCACAAAATAAATACAATGAATATTTATGTGCATATTTTCTAAAAAAATATATTTGGAGTTATAAGTTTTTACCGAGTGCAATTTTTGCAGGCGGCTGAAAAGAAGTTCTTTCAAAAGCCGATACGGCAATTAATATTACGATCACACTTAAGTATATTTTCGAGTCGAAAACACTTTCGGAATTTCGGTTAAATATCTTTACGCATTGAAGAGAATTTTGGAATTTCGGTTAACATTTTATGAGTTAGCACACCTACTACATATATATTAAGGCAGAGTAACATCACCAACAAAAACATGGAGACGGGAATTAATATTTCGGGCTCATTTGCCATCGTTAGGCAGTCACGCCAAACCCTGAATTGGGACACGATCGTATATCATGCTTCGCGATGCGGGCGCTGGTTGGGCTCGATAGAAAGCCCTTAGACACAACGGGAAGAGTGAGTTCCGTAAAAAACAATCTGTGAACACCCCTCTACCATATGTATGTATCAATTCAAAAACAGGCATTAAAAGAAATCTAATTAGGAGGCCGGAATTCTTTAGGAAACTGTAAATTTTATTGTGTAGATTTTCGAGACTGGTTCCCCAGTTTGATCTAAATAACACGCACAAGATCTCTAAGGACGGATTCAGACTGGTCCAGCAAATTCCCTGGAGGTGGGAAATTGCAATTAACACGCATTGATACAGACTTTAGTCAAGTCATGGGATCCTATGTTAGGCTAAGTCTAGAAGTTCTTTGTTTTTGTACACCCATAGTCTGAAGACGAGTTTTTATAATTTCTCAAAGAAATTCATCTTTATATATCATATATATTGTGTCCGGACTGCGGACGCACAGCAGGGGCTAGGCGTTGTTTTATTGGATTTGCCTTCGTTTCGCACAGCACCGGGAAATACATCGTCCAATTCATCGACGAATGATCATTTTTTTGCAAAATACAAACAAAAACGGTTTAGCCAAACGGAGCTGACTTAAGGAAATGTACAGGATTTTACGCAATCAGTTACAAACAACAATTCGACTACCAAAAATCGCACGCGATGATGTACAAAAGTAGACCAAAATGGTAGCGTTACCAAAAGGATATGCAGACTTCGTCTTTAGGGTTTCTGGAAGGTTTTTTCCCTGGTTGCCATGACTACTATCAATTTTGCTCAATCGATCTGTCCTAAAGTTGCTTTTGCGTCGATGCAGTGAGGAGGGAATTAAGGGGTAAAACAATATACCCGATGAATTGGCTTGATGCTTCATGGAGCTGGTGATCCCAGTTGGTAAGTTGAAATGGAGACCAATCCTATGCATCACCAGACCCAACCAGACATCGTCAATGGGAATGCTCTTGGTGAAGGACATGGCCAACGCCAGATCCGCCACGTGATCGTAACCAAGCATGTAAAAGTAACCGTTGCTATAGGGCGCATGCACTGGCCACGGAACCTCCCGCTTCGACAGTGCCCACTTCCGATATGCAGCAGAATCGATAGGACGCACTGTGGGGCTATTCCAGCGAGTATTCGAAATGGAAACTCTGCGCCGCCAATCCGCCGGCAGACTGGACAGAACGGCCTGGAGGCGTTTCTCATTGAAACCAAAGTCGTCGTCGAGGAACATGAAAGCAGGGCGTTCGCGACAGAACCTGGCCGCCCACACGAAGGTGTGACGCATCTTCAGGGACAGATTGTAATAGGTGTCCTCGAAGTCGCCCACGATGAGATCATCGTGTTCACGCATCTCCTTCTCCAGTCGAGTTCCAATCTGGGCGCGGCGGTTTCCAATGTTGACGAGCGAGTTGCCGGCGCGACCGGGCAGTGAGATGTTGAAACCATCGCGCTGGAAGAAATTGCTGCTTGCGATTGTGGGCAGGCCCACCACGAACACTACGCCTATGCGATAGGGTGGTTTGTAACTGCTGTCGTTTCTCAGATGGGCGTAGAATCTGCGAAAGTTTTGTCTGTCCTCGAAGTTGTAGACGGCTGATTTCACAATGACAACGAGATCGTGGTTGTGTTCGCGGTCAGAAACGTTAATTCTTTCCGGTGGACAAACCGAAGTGCTCACTCTGAGTAACCGTATGGTGGGGCTGTCTATTGGAGGCTACAATCATATACGAAGGAGGCGTTTAGAGCTCGGAGGCATTATGAAAGCAGAAATAAATATGTGTTAGGTTTTAAGAAGATTTTATAATTGCCGTATAATTTGGAGCCTGATTTATCGTTGCACTAGCGCTCAGTGAATTCACTCTATGTGTCTAGGTTCCGCGTAAGGAAAATCGTATATTCTTCTATGTCTATAGAAAGATACCATATAGAGTCCACAAAATGTTGCAATGGGTGCTCACCATGTTGTACATTTCATGAGGAGCAGTGGTAAACGGCCAGGTGCAATGCTGTATAAATGGGCATTGGGCGGCCTTAAAGACTGACAACCTGCAGAGTCCGATGCATAATAGGGTTGTGCCGCAAGATAATCAGTATTACAACCGCGCCTAAGTAATCCTTTCCCAATCGAAAACGAATTTCAGAATTTCGGCCAACATTTCATGAAATCTGTCACACACTGTCCGTTAGTGCCTATCTGGATGTTTTAGTGGTCGTGGAACAGTGGTTTGGGGGCGTTGGAATTCTAGCCAACAGGTCGCGGCATCGTACCCCAGGTGTTCCACACATCGAGCTAGGCTATTGCTGGCTGATACCCGCTAGTAAGTCAGAAATGTCCGTTCTGGCCTCCCTTGTATTTGTCGGTAATGCTATTCTGCCTACAAAAGCAATGCTTGCTGGAGCAACTGTTGGAATATTGTCACCGAATGAAGTGATGTATGGCCCCGATGCCATTGCGATCACAGGCAGTACTGTCGACATGCACGGCGTTGTCTGTCAGTTAGTGCATGTTGGGGAGTGATTCCTGTGCACGATTAGTCCCTATTCTCTCCAATCATTCTCGTGGATTGCAGAATTCGCATCTTTTTTGAGGATTCCACATTTATCATTCACAGACGCTGAATGTACTATAAGTCACTAGGATAGTGTTTTAACTTACTTGTGGTAGAGAAAGTGCGAATTGAATTTTTTTTAAAATGCGTTATTTTCGAAACGCCAGTGCAGATGTCACATCTGTGCAATAGTAGGAACCCCAGCAAAGGCAATGAACTCCTATCGCACATAGACACGAAAAGGTGGGCTATGACGATTGAATTGTAATTTTTGGCTAAGTTGGCATTATTATATGGCCGCTTTCTGATAGTTTATTCAAAGGGGAGAATTACGTTCAAACGATGCGTGACCGATCTCATGAAATGCCGGCCGAAATTCTAAAATGCGTTTTCGATTAGGAAGGATTACACAGGTAGGGATGTAATATTGTTTATCGTGCGGATTAATCCTATAATAGTTCTGACTTTTCAGGATGTCCGCTTTTGAATGCACTCCCTTCCGACCCTCTGCAGAAACCACACTAGGTAAAAGTGACTGCTTAAGTGGAGGTAGAAAAGAAGTGACTTTCAAATGCCGACCTCCTGCGCAGGCCGAAATGCCATAGGAGTATTCTGCATGCTAATCAGTATTACATCACCAACTAAGTATTCTTTCGTAATCAAAAACGCCTTTTCAGAATTTCAGCCAACATTTCACGTGGTCGATCACTCACTGTATTCCTTCGGAAACCGTCATCCGTTTAGTGTTGTTGACTTGACTGCCGTGCATGATATGTTTTCGGTAATCCTACTGACCTTTACTTATATTTTTGCACGGTTGGCAGAAAGTAATTTCCAAGCATCTTTCATGTGGTTCAGCACAACAATACTATTAGTGGGCATTGAAAATAAAGTGCTTGGGATTGAGAAGCTTTACAAATGCGTAACCTGAAAAAATGCCGTGCATACCATATAGTTTGCATTAGGTCTACTGCAAGGTGAGAACACGGACGGCGATTCGCGTGGACTTACACGGCATTTACCGCACTCTCTCCTCCCAGTTCGCCACCTGGACTCGGTGTTAAGACAGAGTCAAGAAGACCGTAGGTGGGGGAGGGCACAGGTGGATGGCGGGACCGAGCCCGCACCTTGGCGTTCCATTCCGCACACCCTGGTCCACACACATTCCCCGTCAATACATTCAGCAAGCGTACATTTCTCCAAAATCCCACACATCACCGGCACCTCTCACGTAGGTGAGGATTGTCCCATTTGACTCATTTCTGCAGGTGGCTTCCCCGTTGTGTTTGTGTGTTTGTGACGTCTGAGCGGTCTGTCCCCCTTGTGTGTGCTAGCACTTTAAGTTCCTGCTATTTTTATAGGAAAGAAGGAGGACTGGTCGTACAGTCTGTTTATTGTTCTGAGGTTTTGAATGCCTGCAGAAGTCCATCGTCACAGGTAGTGGTGGCGACAGAACGAGCAACGACTGTGGGGAGAGTTTTAGTCGAACGTCGATCGATGGTGCTCGACTGGAGGGGGCTGCGCAGGGCTCTGTACGCTGGCGTCAAAGGCGGGACTATGTGTTGGAATCGCACACCGACCCAAAGCCACCATGTAAAGCAAGTTTATGGGAGCAAATGTCCGGTTAAACCCCAATGAGCAATCTGGGATAGTCCAAGATATTTCGTGCCAAAACTGCCCTTGTAACTATACATGTCAGACTGAGCGTATGCTCGGATCGCGTACACACGAAACGAGCTGGCTTATAAAGATAAACAAATTGTTCTGATGTTCGCCCAGTCTTCTTTTTTACAGAAAATCAACCAGGTACTGCGTGCTAGCATGCACAACGAGACCGAGAGGACTTTGCAACATTCTCCTTCATCTTTTACCTTATTTCCCGAACAGTACCAAAGCCTGCAATTGATGCATCAATTTTACCCACCTCAGGTAGAAAGCCTGTCTGTCTGTAGTTTTTGATGAGTTCAGGCAGAGCAAAACCCTGCGGATACAGAAGAAAGACGTCCGGATCAATTGGCCTTTTCCAGTCAGTATCGCCTATTTGCGCCAGCTCTGCATAGCTGATATTGCGATCTCCACCCTTCTTGCTGATGGTACCGAGGGGATATGAGTCGTGTCTGGTTACTGGGAGATGCGGATCTACACAGTAACGAAGACGCAGGTCGTAGGCGCCGTCCCGTGTCATTTCACCGACTTCAACCCAGGCGGCGTCTTATACGGTGGAGGAAACTCCCATTTTTACAGTTTCGACAACGTTTACCAACCGTTCTCTTGTGAAGTAGGCATCGTTGAGTATCTTGAGGAATCCCAGCAACGCGAGGAGAGAAATCCATGCGCGGTGAGTCAGCCTGAAGGGAGATGTCATTATTTAGTCTGTCCTAGTTGTTTCAGCTAAACTCGGGAGTAAAACACACACTTTCTAGGGCAATAATATATACGGGCCTTCATCACGCACGGAGTGCTGCATAACCTGTCGAGGAATGTTTACCGACAGTAAAAATCGACCAACCAGGGTTTAGAACATTCGGTGTGCCGATGTCGACCGCACATGCTTGAATTTAGCAGAATATTCCAAGTGAGTATACTGGCTTGTTTTAGGCTGAACTTCGATTTAGCCCCCGGTGTCCTTCAGCGACATTAGCTCCATTACCTGGCACCACAAAATAGACACTAGACCGGAGGCCACAGTGCGCCTATCACAGCTGTTGAAACCGAAAACACTATTTCGTTTCTCGTGTTCTTCATTCAACATTTGTCTGCTTGCATAGTTTTCATCGGAAATTCTAGGCGCAGTAGTCTGACCATTGTGATCGTCTGAGAAAGATAAATTGCTCATCAGATCAAGGGAATTGTACTGCTGTCAGGGCGCATGTGGCGGCGTAGGAACTCATAGGCCGCAGGAAGGCCTAGGTGCCGGCGCACATATTCATGGGCAAGCCAAAAGCTTTCCGGTTTCGTTATCAGGTCAACGGCCTTAGACATTATGGGTGATACGTGGAATGCAGCGGAACAAAACAACGCCTCGGTTTTACAGGATAATATAAATCAGGCTCCCACACCAATCAACTTCCCGCTGTAAGAAGAACAGCCCGGTTTGTTTCTTTTTCTTAATGTGCTTCTGAGTAAAAGACTTGACGGAAGTACTTGACGTAGTGTCCACCGTAAAAGGACGACCAATTTTGGGAGTTTCCAACCGCTAAATTTGAAACGTAGTTTAGTCTGCTGTTTGACAGAAAGAGCGAGAAGAATCTGCTCGGCTTAAGGTTGAAGAAAGTCCTTTTCGCCAGAGCGGCCACCCTGATCGATTCAGCACTATGATCATGGCCGGAAGAACACTAAAGCCCCCCAGTGCTGACGTCAGGAAAGAGGAAGCTTTCCGCCAGGTTCTGATTTCAAGGGACGCGCAAGTGAACTTTCAAGAAGTCAATTTGACAGTGAATCTGTACTTACGTCAGGAACCATGCCGCTCTCCCTGTATTTCTGAATGACTCCGCGTAATGCAAGACCTTGCGGATACAGAAAGAAGACGCCCGGATTAACTGGCCTTTTCCAGTCAGCATCGTTTATTTGGGCCATTTCTGTAAAGTTGATTTTGCGAAATCCGCCCTTCTTGCTGATGAGATAGAGTGGAAGTGAATCGTATCTGTTTACTGGGAGGTGCGGATCTACACAGTAACGAAGACTCAGGTCGTAGGTGCCGTCCCCTGTCATTTCGTCGGAAATGCTCCACCGAAGTTTGCATATTGTGGATGGAACCCGAATTCCCATTATTTCAATAACATACTTTGTCCATCCTCTCATGAAGTAGACATCGTAAAGTATCAACGTTATCCCCAGCAGTGTTAAAATGAGGATCCATTTACGCTGAGGCCGTAGGCACTGGGTCATCATGGCGCAGCCTCTTCTTAGTTATATCCCCAGCTTAGCTCAGAATGATTTATACAGGGGCGTTATTGCGTCTTAAGTGTTACATAACACGTTGAAAGATGTTTACCGGCGGTTAAAACCCAGCCAATCAGAGTTGGAACAGGTTCTGTTTATGCTGTCGACAATCGAACGCGTCTAAGTGTAAAACGGAGTCCACAGCAAGCATCCTTACTGGCTGCCGACTTTTGACGATCTGTCATTGAGTCCTAATTTAGCGGCTGATATGCACATGAGGCCTCAAGCCTGCTCGCTAGCCCCACTTTACCTCCGAAATGTACATCAGGCTGAGGGTTGAATTCAGTAGTCCAAATCGGGAGCAGGGCATGGGGTGTTTCTGAATCCACGACATTTTCTGATGCCTAGCGTCGCCGCAGTTTAAAAGGGGATGTGCAACCTTGTCTGTTCGCATGACTGAAAATGCTACTTTTAGGCTAATAAACCGACCGCACTCCTAAGGCCTCGCGGGGTTTTCTCCATTTAAAGTGAATTGCGTGATGAAGTAATCAAGTAGTATGAAGAAATCTCCGATGACCGTCGGATTGCTTGCTGGTGTAGCCAACTGCAGCAGTGAATATGCCCTCACCACGCTCGTAACAGAGTACTTGGTGAAGTTGATGAGGAAGGATGGATTACCAAGAGAAAAAAATATGATAGTCAAGTCGAGGTGCACTGATCGAAAATTGAGAAGCTACAAATCTAGTTGTCGGAAAGTTCAACCACATTTTCTAAGACTGGGGAGCGTACGAGCGGCTGAACAGGCAGTGATCGAAAGAGTTCTCACCGACCGTGTGCCAGCCCTTTTAGCTTTTTAGGTCCGGCGCGAAGTGTGTGTGTCCCCTCCTACTCCTCATCACCCTCCCCCTCCACCTCCTCTTCCACTGCCCCAGCGACGCTCGCTCTGGCGGCAGTCACGCACATCAACACTACTCACAACCCTGAACAAAAACGACACCAACCCTACAACCTCCGACTCCAGATGTGGGATCCAGGACCACACCTGCCCTCACTGCGACCGCACCTTCACCTCACACATTGGCCTGGTCGGTCACTTGCGAATCCATCGCACAGAGACTGGCGAACCAGTGCCTGGAGCACCAACCTACACCCATCGCATTCGCCTTTACTGCCCACACTGCCCTCGAATCTGCACGCATTGCATGGGCCTATTCGGCCACCTGCGCATCCACGAGCACCTGCGGTGGACAACCGCCCGCTGCACTACGCCACCAGTCCCTCCTTCCCCGAACCACCACCTCACCACACATCAACACTCTTCCACCGCAGGCATACAACTACTACGTCGCATGCGAGTGGGACGTGTGCATCTCGACTCGCCCCCGTGCGGCCTCTGCTGCACAGGCGGCTTGAGTCCGAGACTATTTCGACATGTCAAGCGTCGTGGATAGGAAGGCTGCCTATTGACGCCCAACTCGGTCCACTCAGTCCGTCCAGTTGTGTGTGTGTGTGTTTGTGTGGAGTGGCGGACTGGTGGGCTGGAAGACGGGCTAAAACAGCACCTTCCACGGTCCTCTCACGCAAGTGAAAAATCCGCCGTTCAACCCCTATTGAGCAAAATCCTGCCGTTTGTTTTTGGGGGACCAGGCCGGGCATGTGGCGCACGCAGACATGGTCAGTCGACCATGCCAGCCACCGCGCCCATTCCCCGCTCCAGTCTACTGACCGGCTCGGACAGCCGCTGGGGTGTGGGAATGGGAAGGGAGAGTGAGGTCGACGACTCAGCGCACTTTCGTCACTATAAACAATCTGACGCGCTCGAAGCTATCACAGCGAGCTAAATGCCGTGGCTTGGAATGTTGCAAACAGACGGGGTAACTTGGACCTCCTCCGTGACTGGTGGTGGTCTGAGAGTCAGGCTGCAATGGCTCCTTTTTAATGTGGCCGTATGGCACTCTCACCACAGTGTAGGATCTGAGTCAGGCGTTGCCGGCACGCCCATGTGCGGCTTCGGCCGTGCCAGCCTCCAAACTCTGTTGTGTGGATCAAAATCCTGGTTATTTGTTGTGTGGATCAGGGGGTGTGGTGGAACGCCAAGGTGAGGATTCGTCCGAGCCATCCACCTGCGGCCTCCCCCGTCTCCGGTCTTCTTGACGGGCTCAGGCGGGGGAGGAGGAGAGAGTGTAGGTAGATGCTACGCAAGTCTACTAGCACTATAAACCCCTGCGTAAGTCACCGTCCCTGTTCCCACCGCTGCTGCAGCTGTGGGGCACACGGTGGACATCGTCGAAATCGACGGTCGGACTGTCGTGTGTGTGTGTGTTTGCACCTGAGCCTTGTGCGGCTACGGCCAATCAGGGGAGGTATAAATATCGAT
The DNA here is from genome assembly GCA_902702965.1 of Spirometra erinaceieuropaei. NCBI lineage: Eukaryota > Metazoa > Platyhelminthes > Cestoda > Diphyllobothriidea > Diphyllobothriidae > Spirometra > Spirometra erinaceieuropaei. The sequence continues at coordinate 903,579 of CACRXP010000053.1, read as the reverse complement.
CGGCGTCAGTGTCGGGCAACCGAATTTCGAGTCATACGGCGCGCATGCGGTAAGTGACAGGCCTGACAGGCGGACGGAAGGCGGTTTGAGTAAGAGGGGACAGTCGCTGTCCAAGCTTTCAGATGCATCGTCAGGTGAACGTGATGGACTGCAGCCTAATGCTTCGGGCAGTGATCGCATTGATTTTGGAGAAAGGAACGAATAGCGATGCCGGCATTAGTCAGTCAGTCTGGATGTGCACCTATTGGTTGGTGGAACAGAAGTGAGAGAAGCTGACACGGCGAACACCCGCACCTAGGTGTATTACCACATAACCGGATTCAGAACGTAAAGACACCAGGATTATATGCAGCAAGAAAAAGGGGAGGGCAGGTTGGATCGTGAATAGCTCGGCTTGATCCCACAGCTGGGCATGCCAGCACTCCCCCATTCTTGATATTTGTTATAATTGTTTATTCCCAATAACATCTGACAGACATCGATCAGGCCCCTGTGCCGGTTCAGCACATCTACCTGTTAGCCAGGATGCTATTTAGGCCGTCATCTTACTACAGGCAAACGTAGACCGGCTCGAACAATGTTCAGGCCACTGGCTTCTCCCATTTAACGTTGCCAAATGCAACATTCTGAGGATTGGCACACCAAGCTCTGTGCAAAGGAGGACGCACTATCTAAATCACACACCGCTGCCAGTGGTAGAGGTTCAGAAGGATCGAGGTGTTTGGATAACATCTTCACTAAAGCCATCATTCCACTGCTTGAAATCAGCGAAATCCGCAATGTTCAGCTTATATTTCATCAAGCGGGCATTTGCGAAGATCGAAACATAGTGCTCTCGCAAGGTCTTTGGGATGGTTGTGCGTCCACAGTTGGAATTTGCCACTCAGGCCTGGAGACTCTGGACTGTCAAGGATCGTACCACCCTCGAAAAAAGGGAATTCAAAGGCCTACATTCCCTTAATAAATCTGATGTGATCGGATGTCTTCAAGTGGAAGCCTCATTTTATGCCAATGATTTGTCGCTGGAGGATGTCCGAGTTGAGATGACTAACCCGAGCATCAGTCGACTGCAACCGAATGGCGTGCGGTGTTTAAATAGACCTTCAGTTCGGCGATTGTCAACGGCGATGCCCACCGTGTGTCCCACGGTGCGGAGGCCGCAGAACAGCGACTTGTGCAGCACCCGTCACGCTAACTCCTCCTTCACCCACCTCTTGTAGTTACACGGTTAGGACGACCCGAGGTTGATTCGGACGCAATGATCGGGAATCGGTGGGCTTTTGAATTTAAGCCGCACTTAATTATGCTCCCCATTCAGGTGGGGGTTTCGTATCTGCACGTCTAACTCGAAATATACTGATCTTTTCCGTAAGTGTATGTACCTGAATTACAATCAGGAAGTCATCCGTGCAGGGGGTTGGCAACATTTTGAAAGGGCTAAAAGCTTGCGCGAATTCCGTACCGATTCACAGACGACTGTCCGCGATGCTAACAGTTGCACTTTGTGGCTAATACGCTGTATTTACCATCCTTCCCTGCTACCACTTTCACGTTTCCATCAAGAAATGTCAAAACATTTAAGAAAAACGCTGGATTTTTTCACCAAACAACACTGGCGCGAAGCTACAAGCTCCTGTTTTCATACTTGGATGAGTCGATAAATTTTATTGCGGTTACATGCCAGCTCAGTTTGTTAAATAATCTTTAAATACAGCATATTTGTTAACACCTATCCTCGCTCTCTACCCGTGAAGGTGACGCAACTAGGCTATATGACTTTCTTTCGAAAAAAACTGTTTTATTTTCTTGAGAGCAACTACTACTCGTATGCGGCGATTTTGACTGTGTCACCTTTCACCTCCCTTACACTTTTGGGCTTTGCCGACCTTGTTCCCTTAATATCCGACAAGCGCTCCTCTCAGTCACATTTTAATTACCGTCTTCATCTTTCTTCATGTTCAAAATGGACCTCTGCTCTCTTGATCAGGTCAGTCTCTCCTAGTAGGCCTTCCAAAAATTTACTCCACTTCTAAGTACGCTTTGACAATCAGAATGGCGAGGAAAAATGGTTCACCACACTTTCCCAAAAATACTTGTCTGCTTCGGATTCCTGCAAATAATAATATCATCGATCTTCCTAAAATATCGAGTGTCGAGTTGTGTTCTAGCTACTTTGAAAGGCAGTTAAATGAATTTTTTGATATGTGTTGTCTTTTTGGAGCCGGGAGAAGTTCTTCCTCATACTTTAAGTTTTAAAGGCATCGAAAGGGACTCCTCCACAAACGTAGCCTATGTGACAGTTTAAAGTATGCCAATAACTTGTTTGTTAGTCAGACTTTTATTACTAATTCGGTAGAAAATGATATCTGCTTCCAATTGTATACTCGAAGTAGGGATATAATTCGGTTTTGAAAAAGTTTCTAATTGTGGAACTTCTAAATACCGTAAAATGGCCCTTCAGAAATCGTCAAATCTGTGCATTTAACAATGTGGCTTGTAAAGTTAACAATGTGACTCAAATCCACTGCTAACTTTTATGAACCCCATGCGGTCTCTCTTAAATACGTAGAGAAATGCATGGTTTTCCGTACAGGGGAAATATTCGGCTTGTAGTTTTGAAACCCTGAATGCAAGTGTAACGGCCGGTCGAGTTAAAAATTATAAGGGAATTGGAAAAGTTTATTTTAAAACCGAATTATACCCTTCCTTAAAGGATAATATTTAATGAAGACGTCGTTTTATACCGAATGTGTAAGGAAATGAATATCTTATGCATATTTTTAATGAAATATTATTCAATTTTCAAGGACACCGAAAATCAATGAGAAAAATACATGCTACATAAACAGTCATTTTTTACAGAGTATAGTTTTCTATGCGGCTGGAATGAAGTTCGTTTAAAAGCCGGCATCCTGAATTATTATAGAAGTATGCTGCATGATGATTAGTGTTACAACTTTAGTTGATAAATCGTTTCGAAACGAAAATGCATTTCGTATTTTCGGTTGATATTTCATGATTTAGCCCACCTATCGTATATAGCTGTTCGTAAGTCAAGCTTCTTAACATTGCCAGATTTTCCCTTTCTTTTTATTCCTTCCAACTGCCATCTAGCTCACCTTGTTATACTTCCTTCTTGTTATTCTTTTTGCACTTTTCGTCAATTTCTGACACTTATCGCGCGTCCCGGTTTAGCTCTCAATCTGTGTTGTTTGCACTTTCGATTAACGCCTGCGACCAATTACCATTGGTTGATATTTCCCTTGGAACCTGAGCTACCATTAGTCAGTTGGCGGCGGTTTATTCAGTAACCCGAATTTCCTTGACTACCATTTTGGGGTAGTTTTTCGAATCTCTGCATCTACTTACTGCTTACATTCCAAGCGCATTAGTAGGTTTTGGATGTAGTTATTCTTTTCTTCGCCTTGTATTTTTTCGAATTGCTCTTGCGTGCGCCCGAAGATCCCACCCGTATAACCCTAGTACCATCATTCCCGTTAGACAGACTCCTCAGATTAAACTGTCGCTGACTCGGGCACAAACCATACCCTTCTCTGAAAAAGCCCTGCGGAGAGGGCGATATATAATCCAATAGCTCTTCCAGGGTATCTTAGGCCGCTCTCCCATTGTGCCAAGGCGTGACACACAGTACAGTTCGGCAGCCGTCTGAGACGTCTCAGTAATTCTACTTAGAGACGGCACTGCATTGACAGTAGAGGCGAAGTGACAAGTCCTAAGAAGCAGTCGTGAAGATGGAGACACAATCACTGGGATAAGAGTTTTATAAGCCTGACCTTTCGGATTCCTGCTCGAACCCATCATCAGAGGCAATAGCAGATACGGGTGGTTCATGCAGTCGCCATGCTACCGCATACCTATGAAGATTCACGTCCCCCCCCCCTTCATCATGGATCGTTACACTTGGTGTGATGACTGTTCAATGGCCGATATTCGCGAAGTTGTTTGCTGCCATTTCATCAGAGGTGTTGGATATTGGTGTGATGACAGCTGAACCATCTGGCCCACCGACCCTGGCATTGAGAGCAGTGTTTACTTATGCCTTCTCCAGGTGTTTCATCACTCCGCTTACGCTAGGTATCAGGATCGAATATGGATGAGGAAGTTTGTTGCGCTTGTTAATATACTGGAGGCCAGTGAACCATGACTAAAGCCAAGACTCATGTAAGGTCAAACCGCTCTGAACGCGGCTGCTCTAACAAAAACGGCCTCCTCCTTCTGCGAACCTGCGCGAAACACTGTCTCCTCTAACCCAGGAATTCTTCCCTTATTCAACGCAGGAGGCGGCATCCTCGATGCTCAATCAAAACCGCGAAGTTGGCAGCAGCTGGGTTGCGTTTTCCTCCCGGATAAGCTAGATCGGCAGGAAGTGTTGGTGCTCAAAATGATCTGTAACGTCAACGACTGGAGGTATCTTTGTGCCGCCATCACTGTAACCTCGCAAAATCACTGCATAGACATGGTGGTATCAGGCGCGGAAAATTGTAATTTCAACCACATTGGTTGTCGTCCGTCGCACACGTCGTCACAATTTAGGAATGGTTTGACGACAGCGACGAAAATGTTAACAACCTACTCGTCTAGAAGGACAGACTGTCGTACCGAAGCAAGATATGGCCTTCTTCAGATGTCACCGTCTTGTGCAGCAGCGGCTGTGTGAGAGGCATGGTGCCTTAGTGGATAAGAAGGTCGAGGAACCCCAAAGGTACGTTGAAAGCAATGAGGCTAAATCGGCTCCGGATACAGGACACCGTTTTTTTCCTTCCAGAGGCCATCAAAGCCGCGCAGCGAATTCCAATCGTGAAATTACCGGCATCCAACACGATCTGAGCTGTAGTCTATAAGACTAGCTACCTCAAGTGATTAGCAAATTCACGACGATAATCTGAAATAACAAACAAAGAGCAAATAACGCAAAGAACAATTTACCAAGGAGTTCAGTGACGCGAGTGTCTCAGCGGCTATCAGGAACACCGACGTCTACCCGAAAACCAGTGTGTCTTCAGATGATACCGCAGAAAAATCGCCATGACTTTCTCCGCCCGGTAACCTTAGGCAGCTTGTTAGGAAATGTGGAACCAAATCCGCACCATCTGAGGGCATTTGACTAAAACATCAGGCACGGTGAATTGCAGAACTTTGACTGCCCGGAGCGATTCGCGTTCATGATGCCTCGGATCGTTGACAGAATTATAGCGCGCGCGTAACGGGCAATGGGATCGATTGAGGGGCCTTCGCGATGACCAATGAAATGTAGCAGGACTGAGTTCTTCGTCATCCCTGCACCAATCTTCACGCCATCGACCACCACCACCACCACCACCACCGCCGCCGCCACCACCACCACCACCACCACCACCACCACCATTTACACGGTCGCCACAGGCGATCACAGCACTGACGCCACGACGGTTCAGCCGATGCCATTCATATAATAAAGCACATGAAAAGCCGAGACAAACGGAATTAACTCGGATGAAGGCCAAGATAACATAGGAAAGTTTAGTTCGCAATAAATTATCATACGATAGGGAAAATTACCAGCAAAATCCCTGGCATGCATTTGACGGATGAGTGACAAATGAAGAAAGTACAGTGGCTGTCGTGAATACAAATCTTCCTCTCACCATACAGATGTGCTGCGGAGAGATTGGAGGGGCAAGGCGATATAGCCGGTGACATTTTCCTGATGTTTCAACGAGTACACGATCCCAGCTGGCAACTCGAACTGGAGACCAATCCTATGCATCACCAGACCCAACCACGCATCGTCAATGGGAATGCGCTTGGTGTAGAACATGGCCAAAGCCATATCCGCCACGTTATCGTTACCAAGCATGTAGAAGTATCCATTGAGTTGGGCGCATGCACTGGCCACGGAACCTCCCGCATCGACAGTGCCCACTTCCGATATCGGGAAGTTTCGGACGGCCGGAGTGGCCGTGGGACGCACTGTAGGACTATTCCAACGAGTACTCGAAATAGAAACTCTGCGCCGCCAATCCACCGGCAGACTGGACAGAACGGCCTGCAGGCGCTTCTCATTGAAACCAATGTCATCGTCGAGGAACATGAAGGCAGGACGTTCGCGACAGAACCTAGCCGCCCACACGAATGTGTGATGCATCTTCACAGACATATTGTAGTAGGTGTCTTCGAAGTCGCCCACGATGAGATCATTGTGTTCACGCATCTCATGCTCCAGTCGAGTTCGAATCTGGGCGCGGCGGTTTCCAATGTTGACGAGCGAGTTGCCAGCGCGACCGGGCAGTGAGCTGTTGAAACCATCGCGTTGGAAGGAATTACTGCTTGCGCTTGTGGGCAGGCCCACCACGAACACTACTCCTTTGCGATAGGGTGGTTTAACGCTGCTCTCCTTTCTCAGGTGGGCGTAGAATCTGCGAAAGGCTTGTCTGTCCTCGAAGTTGTGGACGGCTGATTTCACAATGACAACGAGGTCGTGGTTGTGTTTGCGGTCAGCAGTTTTAATTCCTTCCGGTGGACAAACCGAAGTGCTCACTTAGAGAAACCGCATGCTGGGACCGTTGACGGGAGGCTCCAAACGTACAAGAAGGTTCTGAATGAACGAAAAAGAAGTTTGTCGCAGAGACATGACATATGATACTTCGAGTGAATTGTGTTTGGCGTTGCTATTCGAAACAAAATGAAGCGTACTGCGGAGGCTCGGAAAGCTCTTCGTAAGATGTCTGATCCCGGTGCCGTGAAAATCACAAGAATAACCCTTAAATGTACAAAATATCTGTCAGTTATCCAGGGACTTCGTCTCGCTAAATGCATTTCCGGCATTTAAAAGCTCAACCAGCCTACTTTACTGGCACGTGTGCATATATTCGTTACAGATACTTAAATTCGAGTATTTACCAGAATTCTGAATTCAGTGATCAGCGGTTGACAATCACCTCATCGCCCGGGTTTGCCATAAGATTTTCTCTAGGCGTTTGTCAGCTGCTGACTAAGGTGTGCGCACCGAAATTAGGGAAGTGGATCCTTCCATTGTTTTGCGTTGTAAACAACAAAGGGGATTTGCTCGGGCATACAAAACAACGAAATTCATCAATACCAGTCTGCACGGCGATAACGCATGAGATGGGAGCAGTTAGACCTTGACAAGCAGTAGCACCATCTTCTCCAACTGACTGTGACGTGAGGGTTAGTTGTGCGCCAGAGTGCTGTGAATAGCGTATCTCGCTGATTGGACTAAACTGGGAGGTATCGTAATAAGTGCTCACGTGTAGGCGATCGATATGCGCTCTGCATCGAAGGCTCAGCGAGAGAGAAAGAGAAAGGTAATCCCTACAAGACAAATATGATGAAGCCTGGTGTCTAGAGAGAATTTTGGGGATCAATACGACGGCAGAGCATCTGTTGGTGCTAGAGATCAAACAAGGCAACAGACCAAAACTGACGAACGAATGACATCCATGTCAACTAATCTGCGTGTCAGGGTACGGGCACTGATCGGTTACGCTGTCCTGGTTCAAAGTGTGAACACAATGTGTGCATTGCAAGTAAAGTAAGTCGAAGGGGGATGCTGAAATCGTGGTTGGAGAAGTAGCCCAATGTAGAACGGTAAAGGCAAGCCTAGTTTTGGTTTAAAGGTAGGGTTGATTTTAGTGTTTGGGTTTATGTCAGGCTGAGAATTGAGTTAATGATTAAGTTTTGTATTACGTTTAAGGGTTTCAGTTAGAGTTGGTATTTGGACTGCGTTCTAGGTGGGCGTTTGGTGTGAAGGTTAGGACTAATGTTGGTGTTATGGTTAGGGTCATGTTAGGATTAAGGCTAATTTTTTGTTTAAAGCTAGGGCTAGGTTAAAGGTAAAGGTTAGGATTTAATCCAGGGTTAAGGTTACGCCTAATACCCATCCAGCGAACGCTGCATATTACTGATAAAACTCGAAATTTCATTTTTTCGACAGCGCTTTGCAGCCATTCTCGCCCGCAGTAGGAGGAGGAGGAGGAGGAGGATCCACGTACGGTAAGACAGCGTGCAACGAGCCATCGTGATGAAGCCCGTTCTACTCGATTCGGTGAATCTCAGAATTCAATCCCACGCCCTATAGTCGAGGATTTATGCTGAACCGCAAAATGCACTGATGTTGTTTTCCAACAATAAAATCCTAACCAATCAGACTTTAAGGAATCCGCTTTTTGCAGACGATTACCACGTGAACTTTACTTTAGAAACAATCTCCGACAACTTAGGGCACTGGCTTCAGGCTCGACTCTACTTTGAAATTTCCGTCAATCGCCCTCTAACTACCTGCAATTCTGCGCTTGAGAAATCACACACACTGACTAACTCGGCAAAGCACTCGAAATGAACTCTAAACTGGAGACTGAAATTCGTAATTTACATCGGTCTAAGTTACGGCTTGTTGATGAACACAAAACAGAACACCCTGTGTAAATTTTTCCCCTCCCCCATTCCAAATACTGCATCAAATTACTCCAATATTTTTTAGCAGTAATTTTAAACTACCCAGTCAACCCTACTATGCGAGTTGCAGTGGTTTCCGCAAGTAAGTATGAGTTGGGCTTTTATGTAAACACGCAAAAACAGCAGGATTGTTTGCTTGCGTAATTAATACAGTCAGATATTGGAATACTTGAGGGGGATAGGTCGGATACAATGAATGGCTGTGTGGTAGTTTAAGCCGTCGAGTCCATTCCCGAGTCCATCGTCGGTTTGCAAGCCAGGCAACGAGAAAACATATTCGTGTGTGGAAAATGGATTAGTAGACACACCTATCAATATCCGCGTTGATCCTGGCAGCACGCACCATGCACGCGCCCGTCACTTTGGCTGTGAATCCCCCTGTACGCGGGAGAGCTTGGGCTTTAAGGACTGTGTGCGTATTACGCTTCAGCAAACCACGACACCCAAAACAGGGCGTGTGCTGGGACTTCCCTGACACGCGATTCCTTGCCGGTAGATGCGTTTGCGCTCCAACTGTGTATACAGGCTATGTGCATGCTTTTCTTGTGTCATTCTGACACGTTGTCGGTTAGAATCCGAATCAAGGGTTTGCTATGTGTGGACCAGAGAGTGTGGTGGTTCGTCTAGGTGCAGTTACTGCCGTGGCACCACTCTACACCCGATCGTGCCTCTGATCGTCTTGGCTATGTCTTGACATCAGGCTCATGCGGGATAGGAATAGTGTGTGGGAGTGCGAGGGTGTGTGCGAGTCCCCTATTGCTATGAACTAATTCATGCACAAACCGCCTTCCTTCAAAATCGGTATTATTTAAATGCTCAGACGCATATTTTGCCAATTTTCGGTGACCGCCTAACGTGATTGGGACCGTTGCGCTTCTCGTACATACAGTACTTGTGTTAACTCATGAAATGCCAAGGTCAAAATTAGAGTGGAAACTGTAGCGTATTTTGGTGTTGTTATTTGTGTTTATTTATTTGAAATAAGGACGAAAAGGCCGTTTGCTAAATAAAAATTTTATACGAATCTGTAAATTAAATAGAAAACGGGCCGAATTTAGGCGAAATCGGAAAATTCCTGATATTCAAGCAGTTTCCTACGCTATTAAAGCCTTCCGATCGAAATTCTTAGTTTTACCTTATTAACCTGTTTAAGAAGATTAATAAAAAGAAGAAATTTTTAAATAAACTTTCGTACAAAAAGAAAAAAAATTAAATTTCCATATCAAGAAAATCCTGGAAATGCAGATAAATTATATCTTATTGTGTTAAGGAAATAAGGTGCGATTGTTCATCTAAAAATTCTATTTTACAAATCCGTAAAGTTTTATGTTTCAAAATACAGAAAAAAATGCATTTTCATCCCGGCCAACAGTCCTGATTTGAATCCCATCGAAAATCATTTTGGAATAGTCAAAAGAAATTGGCGCAAAGCTAAGAAGGCTCTTTCAATGCAGGACAAATTAGACTTCATACTCAATAATTACATTGTACAATCCACCATAGATAACCTCGTCATGTCTATGTCTGACAGACTTTCTGCCGTTATTAATTCGGAAGAACAATCAACAAAATACTGATTTTTTTATCTGTTTTTGTTCTTAATTATTTGTACCCTTTTATGCGCCCTCCTCCTTTATATGCCCTCATACGTACCCTTTATTAACTTGGTTGTAATACTGGCGTTTCTCGAAAATGTGACTTTTTTCGAAAATTATTTATTTTTATCTCAGTAAATAATATTTTCTAAACCAAACTTTGTCTTATTTCTTTGGCACATCTTTTATTTTCCGCTATTAGACTTTGGGAGCCGTAGTGTTTACCGATTCTACGTTTAAGTCGTTTACCTGAGTTAATTAATGACATTTCATGAGTTAGCACAGGTACTGTACTATCCAACTTTCCCTCCCCACGTTTTTGCTTCGGGCGGAGATCCATCATCAGCCATCATCCACCAATTGCGAGCAATGCCAATGACTGGCACCACCAATACGGACGGTGTGGGCCCGCCACACACACGACCTGCTGACCCCTATATGTGCCGTGCTTTCACGAGGTTTGATCGGATCGCGCATTTGCAAGAATGCCGTAGAGACCTCCCCTACTTAACTGGGTGTCACGACATAGTCAAGAAAACTGGAGGTGAGGAAGGACGCAGGTAGTTTCCGCGGCCGAACATGCACCTGGACGTGACACTCCTTACTCGTAGAGACAACACAGAGAATCTGTCGCATCACAGAAGCACACGCCCGTGACGTGGCTGATGGGCAAGCAGAATTACCGCGTGCTGAGATAAACACATTGATAACTTCACATTGTTTAGCCCGACGGATGAGGCTGTTGCAAGGTCGTGGCTGCTAGGTAAAGACTAGCCACATGTGAGAGTTGGATGCAGACTAAGCGTAGTCAGCAACTGCAAGAGAGCGAATGACTTACTTCGACCCTCACGTGACCCCCCAGATCGACACTCCTGCATTCCGGCCGACGATGTCTATCGTGTACTCCAGAGTAAGGTGGAGTGGTCACGATGACCCGTGCTTGATTCCTTTTACAGTGACAGTTGACTTGCACTGCATCCGCCGCACTCTCTCCTCCTCGCCCGCCTGGGTCCGGTGTCAAGACAGAGTCAAGAAGACCGACGGTGAGGGAGGAGGCCAGTGGTTGGCGTGGCCGAGCTCGCACCTAGGTGTACCACCATACCCCTTGAATTCAAGAGTAGCGGCAGGTGCGGTATCACCATACTCCTGGTTCGCATTGATTACATGACCAGGATTTTAACCAACAACAACAACAACAGCACCACAACTGGCCGGTCATGCTCACGACTTGTATACCTAGCTGGAGCACGAGCGAATCTTACGCGCGGGAAACAGTTGCCACAGAACTGTCATCGCACATCAGGCCTTGAGGGTCATGGTTTACTCATCCTGGTAGAGCAGACTGCTACAAACCTTTAGGCCCAGACGCGCAGCCCTCCATCTGCCTGCGCCATCACCCCTCAAATACCGGATAACGAATCAGCCATCGACTGAGAGACCCTACCCATAAAGCAATCCTAACTGGCGTCAGTGTCATAGATGGAGCTGTGACATCGGGCTCTACAGTAGGTGGGCAAACTCATGAAATCTCAACAGAAATTCCGAAGTGCGTTTCCGTTTCGAAAAGATTAATTAGGTATGATAGTAAATCCAATCATCGTACAGCCTAATTCTATAATAATCCGGTTACCCCAGGACGCCGGATTTCGAGCAAACTTCATTTTGGCTGC
>CACRXP010000053.1:707314-889821 GCA_902702965.1 Spirometra erinaceieuropaei | reverse complement strand
CACACGACCACCCCCACCACCCGACCGACGACTTTTTCTGTTCACACTGTCCTCGTGCCATTCACCTCACACATCGGCCTGGTCGGCCAACTGCGAATCTGTCGCACAGAAGCTGGCGAACTTGTGTCTGGACCATCCACATACACTCGCCGCATCGGCCTCAACTGCCCTCACTGCACCCTCTAATTCACCCGCCGCAGAAGCCTATGAGGTCACATGTATATTCACGAAAACCTGCGGTAGACAACCACAGGCTAAACCACATCATCACATCTTCCTCCACCTACATCACTGAAACCTATCATCCACCACAAGCATCCAACTGCCACCTCCCACGCAAATGGGCAGTGTGCGTCTCCGCTCCGTCGCGATACTGCTTCTTTGCTGCATGTGTGATTCAAGTATGAGGCTGCTGACCGACATCCCAACTCAGTCGACGCAGGCTGCACAATTCTGCGTGTTCAAATGGAGACATTGGTAGAATGCCTAACATTTGATGAAGCTGAAATCAAGAACTTGGAGGGACATTTGTTACCCTAGCCTTGAAGATGTCTCATGCTAGCATTTAACTCACCTTCTTCCTGTCTGGAACAGGCGGAATTGGTAAAATTTAAACGCGTTGGAGTAGAACCTCTGAATAGCATTAGCGGAGACTCACTAACTGTTTGCTGGAGGTGTAGGTAAGATTCGCACTAAAGTCCATCTTCGATGGAGTTCCCACAGTTTCAAAAACCGAGCCAGAAGTTATAGACTGGGAGCAAGGGGTGAGGAAGTTAGAGCCCCTCCTGACGGTTTTTATGATAGCGATCGCAGCAATAGCCGGTTAGTGAAAAGGTCTACATAACAAACAGGCCCTTTGCATGACACCTACACAGAGATAGCCATGAAAGACGCGACTGTAGTGCCATTTAAGTCCGTTTTGTTTTAATCAGTTAAAATACGCTTTTTAAAGAACTTGAAACAACTTTGAATGAGAGGCAGAACAAGCACGTGCATTTTTACCTGCTGGCGAATTCGTTCTAATTTACTAATTTGCAACTGCTGGGATACTGTTATCTTGGTTTCCTGGATAGCCCACTCACCGTGCCCAACTAATGGGTTTATCAATTACACAACCGTGAGGCCTCTAGGTGGGCCGGGCATTAATATAGAAAGTCGGTTGGCCGTACAACGGTTAGAAGACAAACGGACAAAATACCGCGGAAAATGTTATCTGCCAACTAACAAGGCTTCATTTGCCGTTGTTCTAAGCAATTCTGGAATCCGAAATTGATGGGAAACAGTATAAAGCATGACCCTACTTAACTGGCAGTAGAACGCGGATCGTGCCATACGTGAATTATGGCTAAGGGAGTTTGATGAGTGGGCCAGCACGCTAGACAATAAGCTGACAAATTGAAAGAAGACATAAAGATTGCCGAAAGTCTTATCCTACGCAATTTCATGACGACGGAAATGAGAGTAGTATTAAAACAATGAACGAAAAGTCAATTTCACAAAATAACAGATTTTGAGTTAAGTTGTGATGTCGTGGGAAGTAATTGTTGTTGACTGTGTAATTTCTGTAACAGCCGGCAAATGCATGCCGAGATAAAACCCCATATGACACGAACCACAGTCTGCTGACAATTACGTGGGGTCCTTCTCTATACCGTCGCCAATTGATGTAGTGGAAGGGAGAAATTCACTTTCAAAAGCATCTCCCCCATGTCTGCCTACGTGTCCAGTGAGTCGCAACCGGACAGCGGTCATAGGACAGTCGGAGGATTATGGTCCGCGTGCTCTGATTTGCAACATGGCACCGAATCAAGATTAATTTTGAATTGTTTAACGAATAGAGGCAATCGGACTATGCGAACTTATTGAAATATGGACTCTGTAGAACCGAAAAATGGGTCCGTAGGAAACCCTTATGGCTTAAACTTGGGCTGAAGTCAAGGTCATATTGAGGGTCAGGTGGTTGTTATAAGTGCCCACTTTCAAGGTCGACTGCTGCACCTTCGGTGGCTGGACGACTAATCAATGGCTCCTGCGCGCCACTTCTGAGGAGAGCCTACTTTTCAGTTGACTGTGCTCAAAGTGACAAACCTTATGTGCGCACAGAAGAGATAGAGAGACAACAGCAGTAGATAGTTTTCTAAACATTTTGAAGACAGAATGGGATCAAACGAGATCCTAAAGACGAAAGAGAGGGTTACACGCTTACTTTTGATGTTTGTATACTTCACTTCATAAGGCGCATGGCGTACAGCAGCCGTGAAACCGACGATCTGCATTGAAGTATGACGGGAGGTGTCTCCACAGTCTGTTTTAGTAAGCGCGTTTCTAGTCATCAAGCATCAAACGGCTCAGGGGATAGGGCAGTTCCGGCAAAACCAGTTGACGAACGAAAACCCGACACACACGTATCTACGACACACAAAGAAAACCTACTATAGTCGTTTAAGTAGGTCGTCTACATTGCGAAAACTACAACCGGAATAAATAATAGCAAGCAAGCACCTTTCACTCGCACAACCGGCAGTTACTGCCCTGTGCCCCCAGAAAGCCAAGCACCCGAGACCAAGTTAGAGTTCGAGGATCAAGATCTGCCCCACGGCGTATGAGTCCTGATCAGGAGGGGGTTTCCAGTTACGCATTAGTCAATAGTAAGGCGTAGGGCCCCAACTAACTTGAGGTAGCCTGTGGACCGCGTTTTACGTTGAATGATTGTAGAAAGGGTTTCACTGATGGGGCAACATGCAGGGCGGAATGCAAGAAGACACAGAAAGTAAATTCCGCAAATATTCCCATGTTACACTTGAAAAGTTAAGTTGTCAAACACGTGTTTTCGGTAATTCTTCGTCAGTTTAATACAATTACATGAAGGAATGAAAATGCAGAAAATCAACAGTGTTTATAGATGTCTCAAGGGTCATTAAGTCAGTGACAAACATCATCCCCGCGCCTCCCGCATGATAAGGTCGGCGTATATTGGTCTTCAGAACTAGGGGAGGGGGGTAGGAGAGTCCTTGAGTGATGTTCTATGACTGAGTACACGGAATATCTATCACTGTAATTAGGGATTTCAGGCGGCTTGGCGTCATAACATGGGGTTAGCGTTGGCCATGACGGAAAAGGCGCTTGTGTCAGGGTTTTCTGACAGCATAACACCGGATTCGCTGGCCGTATGGCCACTGACTCGATTTTCCTAGTATTCGTTGGCGTAGGCCTTTAGAGAAGCTTGTTGGTGTCCGGGAGACAAATGGAAATGCTTCTTTGTCATCGACTCGGTAATTCCTATCGATCAAAAGTGCGAGAATGGAACTCGAAATCGACCGGGTCTCACCTCTGTCCAGCCAGGCGGGCATATGTTCACGCACCATCTTTAACAGGCGTCTCGTTGTGCGGCCGATGTATCTTATTCAACAGGACCAAGTGAATGAATAAATGCACATTCATGTGGCCTCCAACGGTAGTCTGTCCTTGCCCCCCAATCGTAGGAGGGGAGAGATTGTGAAGCATACGCGTAAATTCGCCGGGGGGAATATCCTCGTGATAACTGTAGTTAAGCGCCGTCTGACTAGTTCGCTCTCTGCGTATCCTGCAACAGGCAATCTTATGAATACAACTATCTTTTCCGCAGTCGTAACTAAATTGCCAAAAGTCTTATTGCTAGCTGTCATATGACAAAGAGAGTGAGCATGATAATTGAAAAAAGGAAAAAGGGCAACTTTTAGAAAATGACGGATTTTGATTAAACGGGCTCTGGCGAGTTTACATTCAGTCAGGAAGCCCAAGAGATTTCAGTCAGCAGGGACAGGGAATCGCGAGTGATGTTTGCAGTCACACGGATGTTTAGAGCACACATTGAAAATACCAGCTACCTAGGGTCCTACACCCTACTGTTACCCCACAGTCTGCTATAAAAAACCCATTCTGTTAACGAAGTCTTCTAACCAAAATCTTGCATGTTCATTCCCAAACAATGGTTGTACAGTACGTGACCTATCGCATGAAATCTAATAACTGGAACTGATGAGAGAATTTCTAGACGCATTTAAAGTTCGCATTTTGTTCACTCATCCACATCCTTCAATGAAATGTCCTTTTCTTGTGCAGACATTGTGTTTGCGTTATTATATCAAGTAAAATACCAGTAACTTTTAGCGAAAATGGGCGTTGGAATATACTTGTGCAATTTCCTATGCTAATACATGTCCTAGACTCCGGTTACGCATCTAAGCGACTTTTTCATTGAAATGATAGTAATTTACCCACAAGAGGTTTAATAAACAGATCTAACTGAACTTGGAAATTCATTTTATGACTGATGTTAGGCATGGTGATCAACCTGCTAACACAGAGGTTATTTTAAGAAAACCAGAGGTTTTATCAATTCCGAAATGTCAAATTAGCAGATCTGTGCGATTTGGTGCCACAAAGTACAGTAATAACGCAGACAGGGATTGCTTCGTTTAAATTGGTTGAAATTGTTTTGTCGTTTGGAAAATTCTACCTGACGTCACATCAATGACCACTAACGAATGGTCATTTTCACTTCTGAACATATGAAACACTACTTGTTGTTGGTTTCAGCAAAATATCAGTATTTATATGGACGTTCTGTCGTGCATTCATAATCGAAGAACAGTCTAATAACGAGCAAAAATAGTGGTAATCACCTCAATATATAGAGGAATGTGTGTACTTACGTTCACGGTAAAAAAAACAGTATTGTTTAGGAAAGTGTTAGAAACGGCTAAAAGTGTCAAATTTTTACTTGGTCTCACCGTGCAAAAATGCAAATTACACAGAACAAGTCGATGTTTTAGTCTGAATGGCGGGAATCAGGCGCATCTGTCAATCAATTATTTGATATAGCCTCTGTAGCGGTCCAACTCCGGAGCGCGATAATTTAAAGAAAGACATGAAACAATTTTCGAAAATGACAGATTTTCTATTAAACCGGCTCCGGAGAGTTTACATTCAATCAGGAAGCCCAATAGATTTCAATCATCAGGAACGGTGAATCGCGAGTGATGTTAGCAGTCACACGGATTTTTAGAGCAACTGCTCGATTTGCCAACTACGTGAGGTCCTACACCCTACCGCTACGCCACAGTCTGCAACAAAAAAAATCTCGTTCTTTTAAGGAAATCTTCTAATTAAAATCCTACATGCTCATTCAAAAAGAATGGGTGTACTTAACCAAACCATGCTGAGGATCGTCTCAGTTTACTCCGTTGTTAAAGTGCGCAGCTGTTCGCAATTCCCTTTTCTTGTTCAGTCTCTCTCGGCCCTCTCCGGTTCAAGTCTTCGTGATAAAACTACCAATCAGTCTTTCTGTATTCGACGTACGTCAGCTCTGTATCTGGTGTTCTGCTGATCATACTGGGGAGTTCTAAGTCATGCTCTAAAACTGACGTTCTCTCGGATTATAGTGATGGGCCTCAGAAGCGAGCTGGAAGTTGGGCTCTACATGGATGATATATTCGAGATTACGCATGAACAAGCCGATGTTTCAGTCCTATTGGATGCTGCGAATCAGACGCATCTGCCAATCAAGTTTGCGCTGGAAGGCGGACTGCCCAGTTTGTTCCACATTCTAGACGCGGTTTTAATGTACAGGACCTGGCGGCAGTATTTGACATAGCGTCCGTAGCGGTCCAACTGCAGAGGCGTGTTGCAACGTTGAGGCGCAAGCGACTACCTGTGCGTGCGTAACAGTTGCAGCCTGGTTCTCCGCTGTCCAAACTGGCCAATCATCATCGAGGCCGGCTCAGACATGGCCTCACTGAAGGCGCTGCACTGCTGCCCCGCTGCCTCACGTTGGGCAGACGCCTTTCTTCCGGCGCCGAGAGTTCCCTCGCCTGCCTGCCTGCCTACGGATCTGATGAAATGTCCGAAATTTTTGAAATGCGTTTTCGATTAGGAAGGATTCCTTGGGTGGGGTTGTAATGTTGCCTATCAAGCAACAAACTCCCATCATATTTCGGATTCGCTGGGATGTCGGCCTTTGAATTCACTTAATTTCGACCTTCTATAACAACCACACTCAGTAAAAATTACTGCTTAAGTAGCATGTATTTTCCACATTGATTTTTGATGATCTTATAAATTCAAGTAGTTTGTTTGTGGAATACACGCACAAAATATGCTTTCGCTTACTTTTTTGGTTGAAAATAACCTTGTCTTTACATTGTGTGCGCAAAGAAAACGTGTATTTAGGGCTGAAAAAGTTTCTTGTTATGAGATTTTTAAGACCGTGCGATGTCCATACATACCGTGTCATACATCTCCGTTCACCAATGTTCCGCGTGAAATGCACAACATAGTCTACATTAATAATAAAATTTTATGAACTCGACACGGTATCTTCTTAAAGGCATAAAGATGTATATGATTCTTTTTTGTGCGGAATGCATTCATCTTGTAGAATGAAATCGCTAAATGATAATGTAGCCATTGATCTGGACTGATATTATTGAGGAATTAAGAAACTTTTTCAGAACCCAAATATACGCTTCCTGTGGACATACAAGGTAAAGACAGTGTTATTTTTTACCAAACACGCAAAAGAAGGCATATTTTTATGTGTGTTTACCACAAACGACTATTTGAATTCATAAGACCATCAAAAATCAATGTGAAAAATGCATGCTACATAAGCAGTCGTTTTTTACTGAGTCGAAATGTAGTGTACTCAAAAGCCGACACCCAAACGAGTCTGAAATACTATGGGAGTATTGCCGATACAAGCGAAGATGCGAGTACCAGGAACTAGTTGATCAGAAGAAGAAGCGATCGCTGCAATAAGGGCTTTATTCGCCTGACGTTTCGGATTCTCACTTGAGTCCATCATCAGAGACAGTGGCAGAAAAGGGTGACTCGTGCACAGGAGGCTGCAGTATTTATACGATGCAGTCGAGGCTTTCGAACACACTTCTTTCCGGCTGCATCTAAAATCCATACTACGTTAAGATTGACTACTTATGTAGCATGCATTTTCTCGTCGATTTTCAATGCCATACTTCATTAAGATTTTCGAATAGAAAACTTATTTCGGAATTGCTCTTGAGATCTCACGAGTTAGCCCACTTACTGTAAGTCCACCAATCCATCACTCCACACAAACACACACAATTGTGCAGACTGCGTCGACTGAGTTAGGACGTCAGTCAGCAGCCTCCCATGCCATGGCGATCGGCGCACCGCGATTGACTCAAACTTGTATCACACATGCAGCAAAGAAGCAGCATGGCGACGAAGCCGAGACGCATACTCCGCACTTGCGTGGGAGGTGGCAGTTGAATGCTTGTGGTGGATGATATGGTTGCGTGATGTAGGTGGAGGAACATGTGATGGTGAATGTGTTAGCCGGTGGTTGTCTACCGCAGGTTTTCGTGAATCTACATGTGAGCTAATAGGCTTCTGCGGCGGGTGAATTTGAGGGTGCATTGAGGGCAGTTGAGGCCGATGCGGCGAGTGCATGTGGGTGGTCCAGACACAAGTTCGCGAGTTTCTGTGCGACAGATTCGCAATTGGCCGACCAGGCCGATGTGACTGAGGTGAATGTACGGGGACAGTGTGAACAGAAAAGTCGTCGGTGTCAATGTTGCTTGGCCGTGGTGGAGCTGCCGATGGTGGACGCACTGGGCGACGGGATGCGTGATGATTTAGGGACGAGGCAGATTTGGACGAGGAGACAGCAGTGGGTGTAGTCCAGGTTCTACAGTTGGTACGAAGATGTCCTACAAGCCCGACTGGTGCCCGGCACGTCAGCTGGCAGCGTGGGCAGGTCGGGGCTGATTGAGTGTTGGGTGCGAGTTGGTATTTCCTCGTGTCCGTCCTCATTGTCCTCCGCCAGAACAGACAGTCCTGGACGAGGCCTTCCCAGTTGATGGGGTTGATCTGCGTTTGCCTCACAGCAGGGTGAGAGCAGGCATGGAAACATGCGCATAATTGCATTTATAATGATAGTCGACTTGCACGACACCCATCGCACCCTCTCTTTCTCCCAACCAGATTGTGGTGGTACATCTAAGTGATACACCATCTGACCATCTACAAACCCACACGCAATACCGCCTGCAAAGTTAAACCCGAAGCTTGAACTGGCCAAAATTTGGGTTCAGTGCATTTGGGCCTATCTTGAGTCATGGTTCACTGGCCACCAGTCAATTGGCAAGAGCAATGACCTTCCCCTTCCGCAGTCGATGTTCAGACTTCGCCTAGGCGAAGTAATTAGCCACGCGGGGAGCGCACATGTGAACACGGTTCCTAACGCCAGGGTCGGTGTATAACGTGGTCGGGCCATTATCACACCTACATTCAACACATGTGATGAAATTGCAGCAATTTAACGACGTGAATTTTGGCCATCAAACAATTAGCACACCAAGTGCAACGATACCGGATGAAGGGGGGAGCCGTGAATCTTCACAGGCCTGCGGTAGCATGACGACTGCATCCTACAAATACTGCAGCCCCTTGTGCGTGAATCACCAGTATCTGCTGTTGTTTATGATGATGGGTTCGAGCAGGAATCCGAAACGTCGGGCTAATAAAGCTCTTGTTCCAGCGATCGTGTCTCCTTTCTCAAGACGGCTTCCTGGAACTCGTCTCTTCGCTTATATTGTCGAGTTCCACCTTGTAGCGAGCCAGTTCCCGAGCGACAGGCATCCTCCTTCGTTCCGGTCGGTTGCTCCTGGGAACAAACATTCCAGTCCGCCAGATTGGGCGGACTCGCTCTTGCGGCCTAAGGGTGGTGGGTGGGAGGAGGAGGAGGAGGAGGAAGGAAGAGACTATTTTGTCTCGTGTTTTGGTTTCGACCACCAGTTAAGCGGTTTTCGAGCCACGGCCTGCGCGCAGATGTCATAAATCCAGCATTTGTTCAGGGCACTTTTTACAGCCCCTCCACCTCGTGAGAGAAGGCAGGGTTGCTTTATCGCACCAGACGTACACCGCTGTTCACTATGACTCAGAGGCTTTGTTGGGAGAACGACCATTTTCCTGGGCCCCCCACATGATTATACATCGCCCTCGCCTTAGGATTTTCGGTAGCGTAGTAAGACAGTAGATTAGAGTAGAGAGTGTAAGGGGCTGAAGTGGGGGGGGGGCGAAGTAGAGAGGGACACGTTTTCTAGCCGCTGGGGCCGTAGCTAACTGAATGTTGAAATCCGAGTGTGAGCAGCCATTTACAACCAAGTCTAACCTTGTGGCCTTCTGCGTGGTTGCTTAAGGAACCTCATCTGGGAAATGGCGGTGCGGCGGGGTCAGTCGTGGTGGGAGGGGGAGGCAGAATTACCGGGTGTGGGGACACACACATGGATATCCTAAACCGGTTTAGCCCGATGGTTGAGGCGATTACCAGGGTGTGGCCACGAGACAGAGCCCATCTTCGGGGAGGTACATGTGAGAGTTGGGTGTCAGTTAATGGACGTTAGGCCAAGTCGACATCTGCAAGCAAGTTAACGACCTACTACGACCGTCATGTGGACCCACAACTGGACACACATACACCCCGGACACACACGATAGTTCGACCGTCGTGCCGACGATGTCCATCGTATGATCCAGAGCAAGGTGCAGCAGGCGCGTGCTTTCTTTTATAGTGATAGTAGACTTGCGCTGCATCCACCGCACTCTCTCCTCCTGCCTCGTCTAGGCCCGGTGCCAAGACGGAGTCAAGGGGAGCGACGATGAGGGAGAAGGCAGGTGGTTAGTGCGACCGAGTTCGCGTCTGGGCGCTGCATTCCATACTATAATAATTTTTGTTAAGATGTGGTTTAGTAGCCCCACCTGATGGACACAATACTGTTGGGGTTTGGGTTAAGGGTTAGGGGTTATGGTTAGGAGTTAGAGTTACGGGTCATCGTAAGGGGTTAGAGGATATGTTTTGAGGTTAAGTTTAAAAATTAGGGTTAGGGATTAGGATAAGGGGTTATAATTGTGGGTTAGGGTTAGGGTTATTGATGAGCGTAGCTATTCCTCAACCATCTAAAGTACAATCGCGCATTCCAAATAGCTTTCCTTTCGCAAACAATTACTTGACCTCGTCGCCCGCGCGTTCTCCGGTCCTACCTGTAAAATCCCTTATTACCATCCGTCCCGTATTAGAAGTGGCTGGGGTTTGTTTACTTCAAATGGGACTACATAACTACATCCGACAAAAAGTTTTATAGACCGTGAAAAGCTCATTCACACAGCAACACATCAGCATATTATTGAGAGTAAAACGTGCTCCACATGCATTTTACAACTATGTAAGTGTCATAGGACGTCCTCCTAGAAGCGTAAATGAATGACTGATATTCCTTTGTCAAAATGTATACAACATGTTGCTTGGAAACCCTGAAAAAGAGCGCATTAACAGGTGGAGCAGAAAATATTCGGGAAATGGAAAAGTCTTAAAGTCAAAAGATATTTGATTGGACTACCAGACCACTCATCACGGTGTTCCATCAATCCTATTCAAATTCAACCAAGTAATCTGTCATAAACCTGGTGAGGGCAAATTCACTGCTGCAGTTCGTTCCACTAGCAGCCAATCCGACGTTCATCGGGGATTCCTCCATATTACTTTCTTACATTAAAACGAATTTTACTCTGAATAGAGAAAAGCCCCTGAGGCTTTAAGAGTGCGGTGGGTTTATTTACCCAAAAGTAGCACTTTCAGTTATGCAGACAAACAAGTGTGGAAATCCCCTCTTAAACAGGGAGGACGCAATGCGTCAGGAAATGTTGTGGATTCAGAAACACCTCATGCCCTCCTCCCGATGTGGAGTATTGATTGCAACCCTCAGCCTGATGTTTATTTCGGATGCTATGTGGGCCTTGCGAGCTGTCTCGCTGGCCTGATGTCTCAAGTGCATATCGTCAGTTAAATTAGGACTCAACGACAGATCTTCAGAGGGAACTTGAGTCGGCAGCCAGTGAGAATAGTTGCCGGGGGCTTCTGTTTGCACTTAGACGCGTTGGATCGTCGGCTGAATAAACAGCTCTTGTTCCGACTCTGATTGGCTGGGGTTTAACTGCCGATAAGCACCCTTCAACGGGTTATGCAACTCTCAGGGCGCAATAATGCCCCTATATAAATCATCGCGTTGCAGACTTGGGTTCCATTTTTAGAACTTGGCTGAGAAAAAACAAGAAGAGGCTACACCGTGATGACTCGATACGTGCGGTGTCATCGTACGTGGATCCTCATTTTAGCCTTACTGGCAATAATAAAGATACTCTGTGATGTCTACTTCACAAGCGAATGGGTGGCAATTGCTGTTGAAACAGTGAAAATTCGAGTTTCACCAGTAATATGCAATGTTAGCTGGATTAGTATCAGTGAAAGGACACGGGATGGCACCTACGACCTGAGTCTTCGTTACTGTGTAGATCCGCATCTCCCAGTAACCAGATACGACACAATTTCACTCCGTCTCATCAGCAAGAAGGGTGGATTTCGTAAAATCAGCTTTGCAGAGATGGCCCAAATAAACGATACTGACTGGAAAAGGCCAATTAATCCGGACGTGTTCCTGTTGTATCCGCAGGGTTTTGCTCTGCGTGAGGTCATCCGGAATTACCGGGAGACTGGCTTGGTTCCTGAGGTAAGTACAGATTCACTGTCAAATTGACCTCTTAAAACTTCACTCTCGTGTCCCCTTGAAGTGACACCCTGATGGAAAGCCTTTTCTTTCCTGACGTCAGAATTTGGGGGCTTTAATAAGCTTACGGCCATGATCTTGGCACTGAATCGATCAAGGTGGCCGTTCTGGCGAAAGGGACTTTCGTCAACCTTAAGCCCTCCCCTTCTCAATGATATTAGCTAAGCAGATCCTTCTCACCCTTTCTGCCAGGCAACAGACTAAACTACGTTTCAAATTTAGCGGTAGAAAACTCCTAAAATTGGTCGTCCTCTTACGGCAGAAGCTACGTCGAATACTGCCGTCAGGCATTCTACACAGAAGTACGCATAGAAAGAGAAGCGAACGGGGCTGTTCTTCATCCAGCGTGAATTTGATTGATGAGGGGGTGCCTGATTGATATTATCTAGTAAAAGAGTCGCAAAAATTCCCATAATAGTAATTAGGAGACGAGGTGGCGAGCATACGTAGAAGTAAAACATGTCAGAGATAAGAGAAATCGATAAAAGTTCGCCTTAAAACATAGAGGAGGTGTGGGAATGGGGGGGGGGGGGGGGGGGTAATAGCAGTCAGTGTCAGGGGCGGGGTGAGAGCGAAAGGGTGCGGAGAGTTGCAGCGTTAGTCGACCTTCGACCACTGTAAGCGCGGAGCCTGAACGTGGTTCTTCTGGACGCATAAGATTGGCTTTCGTAACCTAATGGCGGCCGCTTCTGCTGTCGCTAACAAGCTCTGGCATAGTGGCTTGATGGGACCTTATAACTCACACGAAAAGCTTACTTGGGTTCCACACGATGGCCGGCGTCGACAACATCCGCGAGAATGGCGCTGCTTATGCTCCTCGTTTCGCCCTTTCCCAGCCATGCGGGGAGGTGTTCCCGTAGTCTCTTGGATAAGCGCCGACTCGTGCGACCAATAAAACCTGCTCTACAGGAACAAGTCAAGGAATAGATGCAAATTGAGGTGGTCTGCGGTGGCAATTTATTCTTACCTTCTCCGTGTAAAAGAGGGTTAGTAGAGAATGATATTTGAACCCTTTCCGCTGGGAAGGTTTACGAGACAGTTTGATCAAGGCGTCTCATAAGGAGTTCACTCGCAGCGTCCCCAAGGAAAGGGACTTTGAGGAACAAAGTTTTCTTTTCGGCGGTTGGTGTGGCGGGTTTGACCGGTTTTTCGGCAATGTTCATTGCAATAAGCCAGTCAGGATACCCGTGTACGGGAAGGAAGTCCGGGATTTTTTTGAGCTACTCTTCGATGCTATCTGTTGAACAAATTTTTTCAGCTCTTTGTGTCAAACATCGGACTAGATTTCGTTTTTGTTGGAGGGGTACGAAACTGGCGAAGTTCGTGTATTGTTTAGACCAGCATTTCTTCCCCCGCATTCCCATACCCCATCGTGTTTTAAGGAGAACTTTTATCGATTTCTCTTATCACTGACATGTTTTACTTCTAATCCATTCCCACTTAACTGTACTGGCCCGACGAGAATTTATCAAAAGCTACGTATGCTCGCCACCTCGTCATCTAATAAAACTGAGACGTAGTTTTTTTCCTGCGCGATCGCGAATATATCATCTGCGTATCACCCATAGTATCTAAAACCGCTGATTAGAAGATAAAGCTGAAAAGGTTTTGGCTTTCCCATGAATATATGCGCCATAATCGTGCCAAGCGGGTGAGCCCGTATCAACACTGTCCACCTGTCTATGCAGATTGTTCTCAAATAGGAATTGCAAGTTCAAGGCACGCCCCAATAACAATTTCTTGAGGACACCCACCAGCATTCCTATGTCCTGCTGATTAGAGGCAATGAAATCACAGAGGTAGTTGAGCATTTCTGTGACTGGTACGTTCATAAAAAGTAACGAGACATCTAAAGAAAACACAAAACTTCCGGTTAGGTCGAGGTAGTTCACGCCGTTAGCGAATTCAAAGGCATCCCGGCAGCCGTGTGGCGCTAACCCATACTGCCGAGACCTGAATTTCTCCGCTAGCCATTCTGCTATCGCATGACACTTCAGGTTCCTCATATCGAGGATCGGACGAACCGTTGTGTTATCATCGTGGGTCGCCAGCAATTTGTATAACCCAGGTATAGGCCTGACGACGGGTCGGGGATGCTCTAATTCGTGTTCTCGTAGGAAACCATTCGTTTCAATTCAGTCAGCTGTGCCTTGACCTCGTTTGTTCGATGCTTCTCCTTTTCTGACTTTCGGAACTTTTCCTGGTCCGACAGGATTGACTGTATTTATGCGATTTCGTCAGTAAGCCTCCGCATTTCTGGCTACTGCTCAGGTATTGATGGGGGCTGATGACTAACTTGGACTATAGGTGTTCCACGCTCTCTGTCGAAACCGGCTGAAGGCCATGAGTTTGATTTATGAGGTTGTCGAACTGTGTCTTAGTTCTAGCTAGCAGGGTTACTGGTGGGGACGGTAAAAATTAGGAGCAGGTGATAAAATTTCCATCGAGGTTTTATCGAGAGAGATATATATACAGACGTATAATTGTGTACGTACTGATTTGAGTCTTCAGGAATCTTCCATTGTTACCTGCCGTCGTGTACACTCCGCAAATCAGAAGCAATCTCCATTTGTCCACGTGTTTCCGCCATGGACTTAGCATACTTCCCGAATTCCTGTCTCTCTTCCTCATCCAGTTTGTTGGGTACTACCGCTCGTTGGCACATATGACGCCTTACTTCCTCCGCCTTTTTATCGGTGCTCTCAAGTCTATTTTGGATACATCCTTCTAAAGTATCAGAGGTGACAACCGAGAGATTCCGTCTCATTATTCTCCAGTAGGAAGTAGGATACCCGTCTCAGTCGAGGCATTCTCCAATAAGCCTTGCTCTTACTTTCACCTCCACGGCCTTGGTTTTGAATCGAAGGTATCCATTGAGAGTGGGTGAGGGAAATGGTAGGCAATGGGACGGGAAATTATAGGCGAGTTGCTGACATAGTGGCTTTAGTCCATGGTAACTGTGGGGTCTGTGCGAAGTTTTTCCTTGTTCATAGGACTGGTGTGCGTACCCTGATTGTAGCCGCATCTCCCGTTGCCAACAGACGTTGTCCAAGTGATTTTTGATGGCTCGACGGAACCTTGTCCTAGAAAATATCAAAAGACCATTTGGTGAGCATATATCTGCTTCAGATTAATTCTCTTCAAACCTATGCATTTATATTGATATTGAAATAATAAATGAAAGAGGGGTGCGGGCAAATGGATGATTATGCTGTAGCTGGGGTTTGAGTGAGGAGGCAAGTGAATCACCAAAAATGCACTAAGCGTTAGGCGGGGCATGATGGACACCAGGAAGAATTATTAGATCCGGGTGGATGGCTTGGCGGCTTTGGCCAAGGAAACTGTGGAATCTGCATGAAGTAGTTCTGTGCGCACTCGTCAGGTTCGTGCACCTAAAGCGCACCCAACAGACGCAGGCCAAGTACGTTTGGATGGCCTAGTGAAACCTTACTAATCACTCAGGGGGCTTCATGAGTCTGCAGAGAATTTGTCGAATACAGCCGTGTACTGGCAAAATTGTCTTTTAAATTCTAACAATTGACAATTTCACAATTCCGTGGACTTGCCAATGACGAAAGCACCAGTGATGAACTAGGGATTTGTTGGTCGCAGTAGACTTTTGTGCTTCCGAGGGCCTGCATCGCACTGGGAAAGAGAAAATATGGTATATTCCCAGAGTGACAGACGCAGACCAGTTAGCGTGATTTTAACATTCTACCAGGATCAAAGCAGGTATTGCTAGGAGGTGTGTCTGATAATCCATTTTCCACACACGAGCATGTTTGTCTAGTTGCCTGTCTTGCAAACCGATAATGAACTCGGGTGATGGACACGAATGCTTGAACTAGCACACGACCAATTTCTGCTGTCCTACCTATCCTCCTCAAGTTCGAAAGTTTCTGACTGTAGTAATTACGCAAACAAACACTCATTACAAGCCAGCTCATTCTTAGTTGCGGAAACCCACAGCGACTAAAATAGTAGGTTCGACTGAGAAGTTTAGAATGACTACATAAAAAAACAAATTGGTGTAATTTGAGGCAGTATTTCGAAAGGGGGGAGGGGGAAAATTCGTACAAGAGGTTTTGTTTTGTGTTCATCAGCAAGCCATAACCTAGACCGATGGGGATTACGAATGATAGCCTCCAGTTCAGTGCTCAATTTAAGTGCTTTGCAGAGTTAGCCGCTGGCTGTGACTTCTCAACCGCAGAATAGCACGTACTTGGAGAGTAAATGAGGGAAGTTACAAAGTAGAGACGAGCGTGAAGCCACTGAGCTCAGTTGACGGAAGTTGTTTTTGGAGTAAATTGCATGTGGCTATCGTCTGCAAAAATCAAACTTATTGAAGCTTGATTGGTTAGGGTTTTATTGTTGGAAGACAACATCAGTGCAGCTTGCGGCTTATATGAATCCGCGACTATAGGGCGTGGAATTGTATTGTGGGATTGACCGAGGCGATTAGAATGGGCATCATCGCAATGGTTCGTTGCACGCTGCCGTACGTGGATCCTTCTCCTGTTCGTAGGCGCGATCCTTAAATTACTGAGCGATGCCCACTTCGGGCGAGATGTCTGCGAAGCGCTGTTGAAACAATGGAATTTCGAGTTTCATCTATAATATGCCGTGTTCGCAGGAATGGTACCAGTGAAATGACACAGGGCCGCACTTACGACCTGAGTCTTCGTTGCTGTGTAAATCCGCACGTCCCAGTAATCAGATACGACACATTTCCCCTCGATATCATCAGCAGGACAGGTGTAGGTCAGAATATAAGCTTTGATGAGATGGCGAAGATAGACGATACTGACTGGAAAAGGCCCATTAATCCGGACGTGTTCCTGTTGTATCCCTAGGGTTTTGCTCTGCGTGAGATCATTGGGAATTACCGGGAGACTGGTTTGGTTTCAGAGGTAAGCGCAGATTCACTGTCAAATTAATGCATATATGACTTCCTTTAGAGCATTTAGTAGTGATTCCGTTTTGTATTGCACCACTAGTGCGCTGTCCTGGGTTCTGACAGTTATATAAGCCGAAGCGGGATACTGCAATCTTTCGATGGGAAATTGACCGAGGCTGAAACGGAGTAGGCAACCTGATATATGATAAAGTTGTCGCGATAGTGAAGGAAGCCTAGAGTCCTCGCAGAAGACCTGTCTGACAGGAAAAGTGGGGCATCTGAAAAGCAAGCCTAGTCCTTAACTTAATTATTAACCTAACGTTAAGCCTAATACTAAACCTACCACAAACCCTAGCCCTAATCTTAGGCCTAACCTTAACCCTGGTCCGAATCCTCATCTTTACCTTTACTCTAGCCCCAACCTTAAACATAACATTAGCCTTAATCCTAATCCCACCCTAGCCCTAACACCAACCTTAGCCCCAACCTTCACACCAAACGCCAACCTAGACCGCAGTCCAAACCCCAACTCTAACTAAAACCCTTAAACGTAATACAAAACTTAATCCTCAACTCACTTCTGAGCCCGACACAAAACCAAACCCTAAAGTTAACCCTACCTTTAAACCAAAACATAAGGTTGCCCTTTTCCGTTCTACATTTGGCTACTTCTCCACCCACGATTTAAGCATTTTCCTCTTCGACTAACTTTACTTGCAATGCCCACATTGTGTTTACACTTGGAACCAGGACAGCGTAACCAATCCGTGCCCGTACCCTGACACGCAGATTAGTCAACATGGATGTCCTTCGTTCTTCAGTTTCGGTCTGTGGACTTGTTTGATCTCTCGCACAGTCAGACGCTTTGCCGTTGTGTTGATCCCCCAACTTCTCTCTAGACACCAGGCTTCATAATATTTGTCTCTATCTCTCTCTCTCGATTAGCCTTCGATGCAGAGCGCATATCGATCGCCTACACGTGAGCACTTATCATGATTCCTTCCAGTTTAGTCCAATCAGCGAGATAGGCAATTCTCAACACTCTGTCTCACAGATAACCCTCACGTCACAGGCATTTGGAGAAGATGGTGCTACTGCTTGTTAAGGTCTAACTGCTCCCATCTCATGCGTTATTGCCGTGCAGATTGGTATTGATGAATTTCGTTGTTTTGTATGCCGGAGCAATTCCCCTTTGTTGTTTACAGCGCAAAACAGTGGAAGAATTCACTTTCCCAATTTCAGTGCGCACACCTTAGTCAGCAGCTGACACACGCCTAGAGAAAAGCTTATGGCAAACCTGAGGTGAGGAGATGGTCAACCGCTGATAACTGAATTCAGAATTCTATTAAATACTCGGATTTAAGAATCTGCGCCAAATATATGCATATGTGCCAGGAAAGTAGGCTGGTTGAGCCTCTAATCGTTGGAAATGCAATTAGCGAGACAAAGTCCCTGGATAACTGACAGATATTTTGTGCATTTAAGGATTTTTCTTGTGATTTTATCGGTACCGGGATCAGACATCTTACAAAGAGCATTCCTAGCCTCCTCAGTACGCTTCATTTCGTTAAAAATAGCACCACCAAATACAATTCACTCGACGTATTCTTTGTAATCGTCTCTGCGACAAAATTCTTTTTAATTCATTCGGAACCTTCTTGCCCGTTTGCAGCCTCCCATTAACGGCCCCAGCATGCGGTTTCTCAAAGTGAGCACTTCGGTTTGTTCACCAGAGAGAGATGACTTCGCTGACCGCAAAAACAACCACGACCTCGTCGTCATTGTGAAATCAGCCGTCTACAACTTTGAGGACAGACAAGCCTTTCGCAGATTCTACGCCCATCTGAGAAAGGAGAATAGCGCTAAACTACCTTATCGCATAGGAGTAGTGTTCGTGGTGGGCCTGCCCACAAGCACAAGCAGCAATTCCTTCCAACGTGATGGTTTCAACATCTCACTGCCCGGTCGCGCCGGAAACTCGCTCGTCAACATTGGAAACCGCCGCGCCCAGATTCGAACTCGCCTAGAGCAGGAGATGAGTGAACAGGATGATCTCATCGTGGGCGACTTCGAAGACACCTACTACAATCTGTCTGTGAAGATGCATCACACATTCGTGTGGGCGGCCAGGTTCTGTCGTGAACGTCCTGCCTTCATGTTCCTCGACGATGACATTGGTTTCAATGAGAAGCGCCTGCAGGCCGTTCTGACCAGTCTGCCGGTGGATTGGCGGCGCAGAGTTTCCATTTCGAGTACTCGCTGGAATAGTCCCACAGTGCGTCCCACGGACACTCCGGCCGTCCGAAAATGGGCACTGTCGAAGCGGGAGGTTCCGTGGCCAGTGCATGCACCCTACAGCAATGGATACTTCTACATGCTTGGTTACGATCACGTGGCGGATCTGGCTTTGGCCATGTTCTACACTATGCGCATTCCCATTGACGATGCGTGGTTGGGTCTGGTGATGCATAGGATTGGTCTTCAGTTCGAGTTGCCGGCTGGGATCGTGTACTCCTTGAAACATCAGGAAAATGTCACCGGTTATATCGCCTTGCCCCTCCAATCTCTCCTGAGCGCATCAATGCGAGGAAGTCTGTAGTGGAATATCGGTATGGTGATATTCGTATCCATGGCTTGCAAGCAAAATCACCCCTCACAAAGCCCATGCACAGCGTGTGTGTGTCCATACGACATCTTCCTCTACGATTTAGTGATTATGCGGAGTGTGAAATGGCTTTGCCCAACTGATATTCTATACTAGATAGCAATTCCTACTATACCTAATTTAGATCTGTCTATTGCATTGGGCCTTGTGTGTTTATATTTTGTAAAATTAAATATTTATGAATACTATGTGAATGTGGTCATTTCGTCGCAACTGCTGCGATAACCACCCTCAATGCACGATGAGAGGATAATTTGTATTCACGACTGCCCCTGTATTTTCTTCATTTGTCATTCATCTGTCGCATTCGAGCCAGGGATTTTACTGGTACTTTGACCTATTGTATTCTTTTTATTGCAAATCGTCTGAACTATCTTATGTTATCTTCGTCTTCATCCGAGTTAATTCCGTTTGTCTCGGCATTTCATGAGCTTTATTATATGAATGGCATCGGCTGAACCGTCGTGGCGTCAGGACTGTGATCACCTGTGGCGACCGTGTTAATGGTGGTGGTGGTGGTGCTGGTGGTGGTGGTCGATGTCGTGAATATTGGTGCAGGGATGACGGAGAACTCAGTCCTGCTTCATTCCATTGGTCTTCGCGAAGGCACCTCAATCGGTCCTATTGCCCGTGACGCGCGCGCCATCATCCTGTCAACGATCCGAGGCATCATTTACGGGAGTCGCTCCGGGCAGTCAAAGTTCTGCAATTCACTGTGTCTGATGTTTTAGTCAAATCCCTCTAAGTGGTGCCGATTTGGTTCTGCATTTCCGAACAAGCTACCTAAGGTTACCGGGCGAGGAAAATCATGGCGATTGTTCTGCGGTATCATGAGAAGACACACTGGTTTTCGGGTATACGTCGGTGTTCCTGATATCCGCTGAGACGTTCGCGTCACTGAACTCCTTGGTAAATTGTTCTTTGTGTTCTTTGTTCCATGTGTTCTTTCAGAATATCGTCGTAAATTTACTAATCACGTGAGGTAGCTAGTCTTGTAGACTATAGCTCAGATGGCGTAAGATGCCGGTACTTTCCCGATTGGAATCCGTTGCAGGGCTTTGATGGCTTCTGTAAGGAAAGAAGCAGTGTCTGGATCCGGAGCCGATTTTGCCTCATTGCATTCAACGTACCTCGACCTTCTTATCCATTGAGGCACCATGCCTCTCACACAGCCGCTGCTGCACAAGACGGTGATATCTGAAGAAGGCCACCTCTTGCTTCGGTACGACAGTCTGTCCTTCTAGACGAGTAGGTAGGCGGGGCAATGATACTTGCAGTCGTTGACGTCATAGATCATTTTGAGCACCAACACTTTCTGCCGATCTAGCCCCCCATCCCCGGGGGGAGAACACAACCCAGCTGCTGCCAACGCCGCGGTGTTGATGGAGCATCGAGGTTGCAGCCTCCTTCGTTGAATAAGGGAAGAATGTGCTGGGTTAGAGAAGACAGTGTTCCGCGCAGGTTTTGTCCGCAACTGCGCCAGATCCGATAAACGACTCCAGACGTTTCTTGTCGTGGCAGAGGTCCTTTCAGTCTTATAGTATGAAGTCTGATGGTTGCCTCCGGTCTGTGTGCAACTCCAACCCCTTGTGGCGAGAAAAGGCGACTAACAGCCTTATAAACTTTCTTCACATACGGAGGCGCTCGCCAATATTTGGAGTTCGTTTGGTTTGGCCTTTTATGATTCTGGCTTGAGAAATGATTCACTATCCCCCAATTTATTAACAAAGGCAATGATATGCCCATTGTGTATTCGGTGCTGAGACTTCGCCTAGGCAGAGTAATTAGCCACATCGGGAGCGTACGTGTGAACACTGTTCCCAACGCCAGGGTCGGTGGGTCAGATGGTCCAGAAATCACCACACCAACATCAAACGCACGCGATGAAATTGCAGCATTTCACGGCGCGAATGTCGGCCACCAAGCAGTCATAACACCACGTGCAACGATCCCTGATGAAGGGGGAGCCGTGAATATTCATTGGCATGCGGTAGCATGGCGACTGCATCCTATAAATACTTCAGCCCCTTGTGCATGAAGCACCCGTGTCTGCTTTTGTCT
Source organism: Spirometra erinaceieuropaei (assembly GCA_902702965.1). Lineage (NCBI taxonomy): Eukaryota > Metazoa > Platyhelminthes > Cestoda > Diphyllobothriidea > Diphyllobothriidae > Spirometra > Spirometra erinaceieuropaei. Next base: position 868,553 of record CACRXP010000053.1, on the reverse strand, counting down.
CTGATGATGGGTTTGGACAGGAATCCGAAACGTCAGGCGAACAAAGTTCTTGTCCCAACGCTAGTATCATCTTCCTTTTCCGAAATGAGAAAAAAGTAGAATTACATGGAAAACTTACTAGTGCGCTTGGAATATGAGCAGAAGGAAGTCCAAACATTTCAATAAGTATCCGAAAGCGGTAGTGAGGACTATACCAGAAGACGCAATAACTGTCAGGAATCCGAAAATAATGCAAGACGGGGAGCAAGGAGGATAGATAGCAAGGTAAGATAAATGACAGAAGGAGTAAATAGAAAAGGCAAGTCTATTAATGCAAAGAGACATTGCATACAAATAGATATATAGGTATATGTAATTAAAATAATGTATGGTGTATAGCGAAGATTTCAGCACCTAAAACAAATACTCAACCTGAATTTTGAAACACATGATGTCAGTTTGTCGAGTGAGTTCCGTATGAACGATCGGTGAGCGCCCCCTACCACTATATATAAAAATCAATATCTATAAGTAGATGGTAGTTTCAATTGTAGGAAGTGACTGTACACAGTAAACTGATTTTATTTTTTAAACGCAGATCACACCCTGAACAAACTGTAAAACGCAGACAACCTTAGTGGGACATACCAACAGAAGTTGACGAGATGATGGAAACGCTAAACTGCGATAAGCTGCTGCAATATTGCCAAGACAGAGGACAACTACCCAAAAGTTGAAAATGTGAATGCTGCTAGAAAATGCGATGGCAAATCCTCAGGAAACACACTGACGGTTTAGATTTCATATGTTACCGTTGCTGTATTACCGAGGAACTGCAAACAGGTTCAATGATTGAAGGCAGCAACCTAACATTGAGCACTGCACATTTCACCGTAAACCAGAACAGTTATTGTGAGGACGCGACGACAGGCTGACATACCTACGCATGTGAAAAGTATTGGAGTCGCCTGAAAAGAAGATTACATAAAGGCGTTTCTGTGTCAGACCGAGCTGTCTGGACCCACATTGACGAGATGCAGTATCGTCTGTGGTCTGGACTAAACATCGTCAGCCCAAAACAATCACGGGAAACCTTCCTGTCCCACATGGCAGAGGTGTACTCCGAGAAGCTGCCAAACAATTGATAAGCCAGGTGTAACTGGTTCACAGCAGCCAATTGTCTCAGCTCAGTGGCTTCGTGGTTAGGGACATTGAACTTCCAACCAACAGGTTGCGGGATTGAGTCCCAGGTGTTCCACACTTCAGGGTTATGGGTGATTGGTTTACAACGGCTAATATGCCAGAAATGGCCATTCCATTCTCGCTAGTCTTTGTAGGTAATTTCATTCTGCCTGTATCATGCGCCCATGCGCGGTTGCTGGTTTGGCTCGAGAGAAAGCCCGTAAGGCATAACGGAACGAGTGAATTCCGTAGAAATACTCGGTGACCGCCCCCCTACCAATCTCAAAATACTCAGTCAGTGATATGCCGTTGACTGGGGACAAAGCTTTCGCATGAAACCTAGCACGTCCGAGTGAAGAGCACAATAATGAGCCTATATGGGCATTTATGCAGGGCCTGGCTCTCGGGGTGATTGTTTGCAAGTTCAAAAGTACAGGCCAGTGAAACACGTAGACCAGGTCTATGTGGTACACGATAAAAAGTACCATAAGAGCACCTACTTAAGTTAATGCAGTAGCCATTATTGTATACTATTTTATCTGCCCCGGACACAACCCATAACCTTATGCTTTTTGACAGTGTGGAAGTAAGCGGGCGGGAATGTGAGCATAACTGCCGGATGTTGGGACAAACACAGTGCAGAATACCCGCATTTTGTTTAGTCCGCCAATCAAGGCGTTAACCGGGATGGCGCTGCTATGCAGAGCCTAGCTTCGGGGGCCACAAAGGTGGGTTTGGTATCCATTGAGGGCCGTATAGAGAAGTCGCCAGTTGCATGATACGACCCATCACACCTGCACGGTTTACCTCCTATTCCGACACGCTTCCACCCGACCTAGCCCTGATAACCCAATTCGGCGGCCCAATAGAATGAGAAGAGCTGTCTAGTCGATGTTAGTAGCAAGGGATGATTGCATTTTTAATAATGTTCGCGCAATCGACTGGCGTATTAAAGGAATAGTAAACCCGACTCTGTGTGCACTCCATCTCCGCGACACTTTAGTGCATTCTTTATCGCAATAAATCCGACGCGTTTTGAAACCGTCAAGATGCGCTAGGTGCCAACTGAGGAGAAATCTCGGTCCTCGTGGCCAGTGCTATGAGTTTATGTGGGGTTACTGATTGACAGACCGGGAGCAATTCCTAATGGGTTCCTATCGCGTGGCCTATAATTCAGTCCAACTCAGGGGACTTCACGATCACTGCACTTGTTCCGCAAAAATTGGAACGTGTATGGCACGGGAAATAGGACTGTTTAGATTTTGGATGATGATGATGATGGCGGTGGTGATGATGATGATGATGATGATGATGATGATGAACATCAGTTCGAAAGGCCAATAAATCTACCGTCCAAATGATCGTGTCTTCATCTTTCTTTAAAGTAGACGGACTGTAAAGATTTGAGACAATCAGATAGGAAAAGAGGAATATGCTTTATTTTTAAATTATTATTCCAAATGTTTAGCAAAAATTTCTCTATTTCCGCTGCCAGAATACAAAATAGCAAATGATAAGAGGATAAATGTGTTTGCATAAAAATTTTACAACTATAATGTGGCCAGTCCTAATCCCAGCTTCTGCATTTCGGTCTCTCTATATACATATGTTAAGTATCGCGCCATAGGTGGTAAAACGGGAAGTTGATGTGTCAATGCACGACGCTAACTCAAACTGATGAAAGGTTAAAATAACGTTAGAATGCGGAGAAGGCTGCAATTGGACGGAGGACTTTGAACCAAATTCAGTAGATTTTTAGGGAAAGAAGCGGGTCTTACGGCTTGCCAAGCATCAGACATCCTTCATTTCATGAGGAGTTTGTTAAGAAGATGTGCTGACTGAGAAGAACGGTATTTGAGGTGATTTTGTGTGGGAATATTCGACTTGGCATCCGTTCATTCACGGATCTCTTGAAGATGTTTCTACACTGGTGTCACATACACTAGTGCGAAGACACACGGTGATGGCGTAACATCGTTTGAGGGAAGGGTGGACTCATTGGGAGTAATGATTAAAACTTTGTTTACATTTTCGTCTTATTTGGAGTCAAAATGAGTTAGCATGCATTGTTTTCCAGTGATGTCAGAAGAGGAAAGAGGAAAAGAAGGGGTCAAAAAGTAAAAAAGGCTAAATAACAGACAGGTCGTTTAGTCTGGCAATCTTTCTTTTTAGTAGGACCTTAACGTTTTTAGACTGTCACGTAGGCTAGGCTTGCAGGGAAGTTACTTTTGATGACTTTAATACTTGAGGTTTGGGGAAGAAATTATCTTAGGCCTAACCACAACAGATTTAATAGGACAAAGCATACTATGAATCTCATTTAAACGCATTCCAAGGCAGCTGGAACTTGAATCAACATTCTGTGTTCTAAGAAAGGTGAGAATAGTATTAATTGCAGGAATCCGAAGCAGATAAGTACTCTTTGGTTAAGTGTTGTGAACAGTTTTGCCCTGTCGGGTCTGGTTGTCAACGCGCACCTTGAAGTGGAGTAAATCTTTTGAAGGCCTAATAGAACAGACTGACCTGACCAAAAGAGCTGAGGTTCATTTTAAACATGAAAAAATATAAAGCGGGTAATATCAATTTAACTGAGGGGAACGCTTGTCGGAAACTTAGGGAACAAGGTCGAAAGAGTCCAAAAGTGTAAGGAGGGCGCAAGGCGACACAGCCAAAATCGCCCCGTATGAGAAGAAGATGCTCACAAGACAATAAAACAGTTTTTTTGAAAGTCTTACAACCTGGTTAAGTCACCTTCACGGATAGAGGGCGAGTACAAATTCTAATAAATATGCTGCATTTAAAGACAATTTAACAAACATACCAGGCATGTCGTAGCAAAAACATTTATCGACTCTTCAAAGTATGAAAACAGGAGCTTGTAGCTTCGAACCGGAGTTGTTTGGTTAAAATATCCACGCCTTCACTTATACTGCAAGATGAAGACTTCTAGGATTTCAAAAGGACAAGAAGGACGGAGAGATCACTAGCTGCGAATTCAGCCATGGTTGCAGAAGAAGAATATATTTGAGGTAATGTCGCCGCCATGTGCAGGGAATTATCAGTTGTAAACTGACCGTACATACATGCTTACCTCTGATCTGGCCTTCGATTGTAAACTTCTCGAAGGAGCCATCGGTAATGTTATGCACCCTGACTAAAGAGAGAGGAACAGAAAGAGCAAATTTTGGGGGAAGTACGTAGTAACAGCACAGTCCGTTCATTACGCAGAATTTCACTAAAGGCGGAACAAGAGAGTCGGTCGGCACGATGAATTAAAGAATGGACCGCGGGAAAGCCGAAAGTGCTCTTCAGATGCATCAATGGCGCGTTAGGGAATAGGGAGACGCTGACAGTGTTGGAGGGAATAAACGGTGTGTATATTGCCTAAAAAGACGACAAGGCGTAACATCTAGGCAAATACTTCACCACTGGTTTTTTATATGAAACAGATTTGAAGCAAGCCGAGTAATCAAACAGTCAGGAAAAGCAGTGATTTCAAAGAGGAAAATGTGATGAAGCAACCACCAGCGCTCCGCAAATCTCCGAGTCCTGGGACACATGGCGGGCATCGCCGTTGGCAATCGTCGATAGCAGTTGACTGATACTTGGTTTAGCCATCTCAACTCGGATATCCTTCAGCGACAAATCATTTGAAGAAACTGAGGCTTAAACGTCAGCGCATGAGCTGTCAGGAAAATATCCTTCCACGCCACCAGCTGTGAACTGGTGACGACGACTACCTGATCTCAGACTGATGATAAATTGTGCTGTCAAGGGTTTTTCTTATAAGCAGAAGAATAGGCGATTGCTGGTACAAGGGCTTTGTTCACCTGACGTTTCTGATTCTCACTCGGACCCATCAATAGAGACAGTGGCAGAGACGGGCGACTCGTGCACATGAAGTTGCAGTATTTATAGGATGCAGTCGCTATGCTACCGCATACCTATAGCAATTAACCGCGCTTCCTTTCATGAAGAATTGTCGCCCTATGGTGCGTTGATTGCTTGAAGACCTGCATGTAAGTCGTTAATAGCTGAAATCTCATCATCCGTGTTAGATGTTGGCGTGATGATTGCTCAGCCATCTGGCTCAACGGCCTGCGCGCTCCCCGACTTGTCAATTGCTTTGGCTAGCTTATGCCTCAGCACGGAATATGGAGTGGGGATGTCGTTGCACTTGTTGATGGACTGAGATCCCGTAAACCATGACTTAAGCAACTCGCGGCTCACGCGATCATCTCCTCTCAGGAGAGTTTCGGCCTCATCGAACTTGAATATGTGCCCGAGTCTCGCCGAATGGGCCGCGACCTGAGATTTGGCGTCATTTCTCCGCACGGCTGCCGCGTGTTCCGGAGCAGTCTGCCACTTTCTCCGCCGTAGTTACTTTTTCCGCAACTGCACCAGAACCGTTAAACGACTCCAGATGTTCGCTGACGGCCTAGATTCGGAATGTAGATTCAAAACGCCTTTCCGAGAGGTTGTTGCATCTTTCCACTTTGGCATTAGGCAGTGTGCGTCTCAATACGGCAAACAGGATTTTGCATGATTTCGCCGACATGGAAGTCATAGGAATAAAGGTATTTATAGGGTCGTTGGATTACGTGTAGTTTCAGATGCACCCTGAAATGTCGCTGAATACTTCACGATTTTCCAGTATTGTCAGTCCATAAAAACAGCTTTTTACATTGCGTTTGACAAAACTTTCCCAATAACCTACCTTTTGAAACCATGTAACGAGGTATTGAGTGATTGGACGTTCTTTTACGTGTAGATGGTCGTTTGGCTCTCGTGGAAAAGCTCACACAAACAGGAATCCTCAAAACTGAATATAATGAACGCCCACAACTAACGTCATCAACGAATATACTTTCGATCATTCCGAAAACCTTTGCACGTAAGTTGCCTTCTAAGGAGTGCTTTAATACTGCATCCCCTTGATGGATATCCGTAAACCTTACATGGTGGAGCCAAGAAAAAATTGACACTTTCTGCCGTTCCTTCTATGTCGCAAAAAAAATACTGATATTTTTCCACCGATAACGGAAGTACAGATCTTGCTCTTTAGACTGCGGCCACTTTTACTTCTTTGTTACTTATAGACTGTGGCCCAGGATTATGAATGCACAGCAGAGTGCCAACGTGAACGCTGGTATTTTGCTGAAGTTATAAATATTTTGCCCTTTCAATTTCTAAATTGCTAATGTGCAAAAGCTAGACCGTGCAGAGGGTAATGCTCCATATGTTCAAAACGGAAAATGATTATTAGGTAGTAGCCAATTCTGTGGCAAAACATATAATTTTTCAGACGATAATTAAATTTCAGCTCATTTAAGCGAAGGACTGCCTGTTTACGTTATTACCACACTGTAGGACATGAAATCGCCCAGGCTTGCCTGTCTGAATTTAAAAATTCTTAAACTCTCAGTTCTCTCAAAATAACCCCTGCGTTAACTATTTGATTCCCACATTTAGCATCGTACAGAAAATCAAGTTCCAAGGGCAGACAGTTATGTTAGTAGAACTCTAAAAGTTCTATTATCCCTTTTAAAGAAAAACACACTCAGACGTGCAGTGAAAGTCTAGGTGTCAGCATGGTAAAATGCCCGATTATATCACATTGTCCATTTTCGCTCGTATTTAGGAGTATTTTGCTTAATAAAATTACGTGGACACACCTGTTGACGAAAATTACAGTTACTTGGAAGCGCTGGACGTCTGATCAGAATGCGAGACATTTAAGCAATCCGAAAATCCTCATATCAGTTTCTGTCATTTAGTTTTACAAGTTAGGTCACTCACGGTAGGCACTTGTTGATAACAATGACACGAGTTCTGCCCATTTTTCTGAAGCTTCCTGACGTAAATGCGAGTGGTTTATTTCCTCAGTACATCCCTTAGCGTACTGAAACAAAGTACATCAAAAATGAGTGAAAATATTTATGCCAATTTAGTAGTTATTTTAGCTGAAACCGTATTCTAGAATTTCGGATAACATCTCATGGGATTGCACATCTACTGCACGTTGGTGGTACGTTGGACTTGATAACGCATCATGACCATAGCTCGCGGGTTCAAGACTCAGGTGCGGCAAGGACTTGGCTTGGCTAAAACTGACTGGCGACAATTTATCAGTCAGACAAGGCCATCACAGTTTCCCTTGTTTACCTGGGGTCTCCTTTTTGTAATTGAGATTAAATATTAAATGCTACTAAAATCGAGTGAATAGCGTGGTATTAGGAAATATTGGACAAATGTGCGCAAGCAGGCGCTCCTGGCATTCGCCGAGGGACACTTGCAGTGTACCTTTAGGATCTTTATATTTTAGTCTGTAAGAACTGAGGAAGGCAGAAGAATTCGCATGGTTAGGTGAAGCTTCATCCACGTGCCCATCAGGAAAGGTAGCTCAGACTTGAACTGGTTTGATGTATGAGGCAGAGATTGAAGTGTATGTTCGCGTCAAACAGAACTTAGCACAGACCAACAGTCGGTGGCATAAGGTTACTGGCCGCATGAGTTTCACTCCTCCGGTACCTCTTGCTGCCTAGAAGGGAGAGCAGATTAAATGTCCATTGTTTTGTATAACCCAGTTGTGTATTAAGGGTAACTGATGACGGCAGATTTTCCGAAACAAGCCACTCCGTTTACTCTGTTTTTGTCGGTGGTGCATCTTATTTGCTGGTCATGAGAACTTTAGGATTCAGCTCTGGTGAGATGGAGTGTCGTTGTCATGTCACCAATTTAACTACGCTTCGAACCTTCTGTAGTTGGATTCAGTTGTGTATAACCACTGAGAGCGAATAAGTCAGAAATTGATCAATTAAAAATCCTTCGTTTTTGAAAGTTATGTTTCGCAAATCACAAAGAAGTATCGTGCGAAACCTCCAGCGAGTGACCGATCGTATGAAATGTTGGCCGGAATTCTGGAATGTGTTTTCGATTGTGAAGGGTTACTTAAGTTTGGTTTAAGTGTTTTTTTAGCTTGCGACATATTTCTATAGTATTTCAGACTCGCTAGGATGTCAGCTTTTGAGTGCACTTCATCGCCACCTCCTGCGGGAACTGCTTTCAGTAAAAAAACGACTACTTAATTCGCATACATTTTTATATTGATTTTCGGTGTGCTTATAAATTTACATATATTCTGTAGAAAACGTACACAAAAAAATGCTTTCTTTTGCTCGTTTCGTAGGAAATCACGTTTTCTTCACATTTTATGCTCGATCAGAGGATATATTTTAGGAGAATATTAAAACGTGTGTGCAAAGAGCGTTTAGTTTTTTTTAGAAAATCAGCAGTCAGATATGAAAAACGAATAGCAAGCGGTGAAAAAAAACAAAATTAATGTGACAGGATTAGTTCATAAGGAGAAAAAACTGTCCCTCGTCGGATAGGAAGCATGCGGGTGGGGCAGGATCGCCCCTTCAGGCGAGAGTATATAAGGGTACGAGACGTTCCTTGTTATGCCAGAATTTCTAAAACGGATGAGGCTGTTTTCGTCGCAAATGTGAGCGTATTACTTTTGGGCTGCCAACAGAAGCAACGTAGCGAGACAGGAGAAATCAGACGCGATTGATCACATGGGGCTTAGAGTACAGCCGAGGAGTTGACATTTAAGATTGTGAGAATCATCAAAGCGCGGCGAGATGCGACCACGACGCATCTTTGCTGACTGGCCAATCCACTAGCAGCTGCCGGGGAAAGAGGACTTCGTTGAGAGCATCAAGAGCTTGCTTGTGGTCTAAGTGGGGAGTTGACATTAAATGCGGAAGAAATCATCGTTTGAGGGAGGAGTTATAGCAATGGCCATATTTTTACATCGTTACTTTGTCTTGTAAATTAAACTAACGTCAATATCCGCACTGTACCTCCATCTTATCGGAAAAATGACACAGACGGAAAATTTAATCCTTACGAATTTTACTGTGCATGTAGCAACAGTTCGCACACGGTTATTAAAGTCTTCGAAGATCCACAAATTTGTCGGAGAGAAGAAGACAATATTAACATATCACATAAGGCCATACTCACTATCGATGTCCACAGCGACCATGATGAAAAACGCAACGTCAAGTGACTTCGAGACATAGCTTCGACGATGACGATGAAGAAGATGTTATCCGCATGCCGGGCCTTAAATGTCGGTCTGTGTTGTCGAAAGGGCAGACACTGCAATCGTTGTAGGACTGCCTCAACGAAAGAACGTGACAAAACCAGCGAAACTTGATGACAGAAACTGATTTGGGAATTTTCAGACGCCTAAAACGTTATCCATGTGTCCAGGCACTTTTTTTGAAAACGCTAGGCGGAAATGGTCGTTCCGAAATCATCGAGCAATGTGCTATGTTGATACCTGCCCTAGACTTCGACGGCACATCGGGGTGTGTTTTTACTTGACAAAAGGACAATTAACCCCCTAGAGTTCTACTAATCAGATCTTTCCGCGTTTGGAAATTACTTTTTGTCTTAAGCTAACCCTGGAAATCAGATTGCAACCACGATTGTGAAATGCCTTTTCGACTCGAAAAGATGACTTAAGTGGATTTGCAATTTAAATCGCCGTGAAGCATTATCCCATGATGATTTGGTTACTTTAGACTGCGGACTTTTTAATGAAATTTTTTCAGCCTATAATGAAAAATGCCTTCTTTAAACATGACTACTTATGGAGAAATAATCTTCCTCATTCTTTTTAAATGTATTTATAAATTGAAACACATTTTGTGGAAAACATACACAAAAATATTCATTCTTCTACTCACTCGATAGAAAAAACACTTCTTCAAAATTTATACTAGAAGAAAGGGTATCATTCGGTTTTAAACTTTTTCGATTCCTGAATAACTATGAACCGGACCTGACTTTGTCTCTGCATTTAAGGTTTCCATGCAGGAAGATAATATAGTTCTCTACTGTCTTTAAAGTAGCTTATTAATGGTTCATGAAATTTAGCAGTGGATTTGAGCCATAATGTAAACTGTGCAAGCAACAGTGGCAAATGCAGAGACATGAAGTTTTATGAAAACATATTTCACGGTCTAAAAATCTCATAGTAAGAAACTTATTTAACACCAAAATATACCCTTCTTCAAGCAAAATATTTTGCGAAGACGTAAGTTTTTATCAAATGACTAAAAGAATGAACATTTCTGTGCAAGATTTCTCGGAAATATGTTTGAATTGCTAAGGGAAACAAAAATCAATTGTCAGTTATAATTCTAGCTCGCTAAGCACTGAGCCACGGGATAGCTGTCCAATCGGTTGAGAGGGGGTAGACACAGTAGGTGGACTAATTCATGAAATGTCAACCAAAACTCCGAATGCTTTTTCGTTTCGAAAATACTAAATAAGTAGGGTTGTAAAAGTACCCGGCCTGCAAAACAATTCAATAATATTTCGGTTACACCAAAATGCCGGCTTTCTAACGAACCTCTTTTTGGTAGCATGCAAAAGTTATACTTTACAAACAAATGAATACTTAAATAGCATGCTTCTTTTCCCTGATGTTCAATGTCCTTAAAAATGCAATTATATTTCATGGAAAACATACTTTACAATATTCATTTATGCATAACAATATCAATTAATAACAATATCCAATATATGCATGCAATATTCATTTATTTATTCTGTAGAAGATTATGTCTTCTTCCAATTTTATGTTCGAAAGATGGATATAATTCGGATTTCAAAAACCTTTCCAATTTCCCCCTTGCAGTCAGGGCTTATAAACTACAAGTCGAATATTTTTCGCGTACGGAAATCCACACATTTCTCTACTGTAATAAAGGAGAACCATATAGGGTTCCTAAAATTCTGCATTGGAATGTATCCATATTAGCAACTATAAAAGCCACATTGATACTTGCTGAGACATGACGATTTATGAGCGGTCATTTCACGGCTTTTAATAGCTGCACAATTAGAAACGTTTTTTTCAACTTGAAACAGAACGCCATTTCCTACCGAATGAGAAGCAGAACGAATAGTCTTATGCATGTTTTCCATGAAATATAATTCAACTTTTAGGGGCATCGCAAATAAACGATAAAAAATGCATGCTACTTAAGTAGTCATTTTTAACATGCTATAGTTTTTATATGCAGGCAGCAGGAAGTTTACTCGAAAGCTGGCATACTAAGGTAGCTGAATTATTATATAATTATGCTGCACGTCGATTCGTTTTACAACCCTGCTCAGTTAATCATTTCGAAACGAAAACGCATTTCGGAAGTTCGGTTGACGGTTCATGAGTTAACCCACCTACTCTACAGCGGTAGGAGGGGGCTCACCGACCGTGCATGCTATTCTGCCCATACTACGCGCCGCTGTGCGGCTGCCGGTGGGGGTGGTCGAGAGAGAGCCCCAAGGCACGACGGGGCAAGTGAATTCAATATCGCGATCGGTGAGCGACCGCCTTGCAAAGTGGTATGTTTGCGATTACTTATACCAAACCTATTTATTTGTCACCGACAGGCCTTATTAAAACTTTTATTCCCATAAAGAAATCAAGTAGAATCTTGTTTACCCTATTCAGACGCATCACACTTAATGCGGAAGTCAGTCGCCACACTTGAAATTACATTAATTTTTAAAGGGCATTTGGACGTAAACTGCCCTAAACGACTGTCGTCAAATATTATTCTATTAGCTTTGGCCGGAAAAAGACGACCTATGCAAACATTTATACCATGTGGTCAACCTCAGCTTGCTCTGGTAGATCTGAGTCCCCTTTTTATTTACAAAATCTCTTGGGGTGGTAACTTCTCCTCTTTCTTTCCAATGTTGCGTTTTGAACTTTCCATTTTATTCATCAGTCTACGTGCAGTAGACGATGACCTTGCTGTTTTACATTGATTTTCTCTAAGGAATTTCAAACCTCTGTACCTTTATCACTTGTTGTCTGTGTTATGCAAGAGCAGGCTGCAATTGATAAGGCGTATTAGACCGTCATTCCGGATGTGCACGTATCGGTTTGTAGAAAGGAAGCGAGAGAAGTTTGTTAAGTTATTCTTTTACTTATTCGGTAGAAAATCACGTCTTCTTCCAATTTCATACTTAAACGAATAGTTTACTTCGGTTTAAAAAAGTTTCTAATTGTGAGATTTTTTAATACCGTTAAATGGCCGTTCATGAAACGTCATGTATTTGCATTTACGAATGTGGTCTGTAAATTTAAAAATATTGGTCAAATCCACTGCTTAATTTTATGAGCCTCATATGGTGTCCTCTTAACACCGTAGACAAACGCATGGTTTTCCGTACACGGAAAATATACAGCTTGTAGTTTTGAAACCCTGAATGCAAAAGTAACATCAGGTCGGGTTCAAAATTATTCGGGAATTAGAAAAGTTTTTAAAACCGAATTTTACTCTTCTTTTGAGTATGACATTCGAAGAAGACGTGATTGTCTACCGAATAAGTATAACAATGAATATTTTATGCATGTTTTCAATGACATTATATTGAATTTTCAAAGGCACCGAAAATCAATGAGACAATTGCATACTAATTATCTAGTCATTTTTTGCAGACTATAACTCTTGCATGGAGCCGAAAATAAGTTCTTTCGAAAGCCGACCCTCTGAGGTAAATGTATCATTAAATATTTATGCTGCAACATGATTAGTTTTGCAACATTACTTAATTTATCTTTTTGAAATAAGAACGCATTTCGAAATTTTGGTTGACATTTCATGAGTTAGCAAATCTAATGTACATGCGGGCGTTCGCGTTGCCAACTTCTGTCGCTTCCGTTCTTCCAAACGATATGTGCACATCCGGACTGACGGAAAAATACTCGCATTGTTCTTTATTCTCCTCTCCAAAATCACTGCGAGCACTTCCCGAAATAGAAGGCGGGCTTGTATAGCCAGGCGCCTCCATGAAATTATTCTGTCGTCTATCCCGTTCACCTAACGATTAATCTGAGAGCTTGGACAGCGGCTGCCCCCTCTTACTCAAACCGTCTTCCGCCCGCCTGGCAGGCTTGTCAGTTATCGCTTGCGCACCGTATGACTCAGTATTCGGTTGCCCGACACTGACGCCGATCGATATTTTCATCTTCGTTGATTGGCCGTAGCCACACAAGACTCAGGTGCAAACACTCATACACACACGCACACTTCGCGCTGAGCCTAACAAGCTAAGAGCGCTGGCACACGGCCAGTGAGAATTCTTGCTATCACTGCCTACTCAGCCGATTAGACGCTCCCCAGTCTTAGAAAAGTTTGTACACTAAGGCCAAACTTCCCGACAACTGGTTTTGTAAATGCTCGATTTTCGAACAGTGCACCTCGACTTGACTATCAGATTATTTCTCTCGGTGATCCATCCTTCCTCATCAAGTTCACCAAGTACTCTGTTACGAACGTGGTGAGAGCATGTTCACCGATGCAGTTCGTTACACGAACAGCCAATCCAACGGTCATAGGGATTCCTTCATATAACTTGCGCACATTAAACCGCATTTTACTTTGAATGGAGAAAAGCCCCTGAGGCTTTAAGAATGCAGTCGACTTATTTTCCTAAAAGTAGCATCTTCAGCTATAGAAACACGCACGTTTGCAAACCTCATTTTAAACTGGGAGACGCCAGGCATCAGAAAATGGTGTGGATTCAGAAATACCTCATGCCCTTCTCCCGATGTGGAGCATTGAATGTAACCTTCAGCCTGATTTCCATTTCGGATGTTAGGTGGGGCTAGCAAGCTGGCTTGATGTCTCATGTATATATTAGCGGCTAAATTAGCACTCAATGACAGATCGTCAAAAGAAGGTTGAGTCGGCAGCCAGCGAGGATGCTTTTTGTGGACTCCTTTTTACACTTAAACGCGTTCGATTGTGGTCTGCATAAACAGAACATGTTCCAACTCTGATTGGCTAGGTTTTAACTGCCGGTAAACATCCTTCAACGTGTTATGTAACATTTAAGACGCAATAACGCCCCTGTATAAATCATTCTGAGCTTAGCTGGGGACAAAACCAAGAAGAGGTTACGCCGTGATGACCCAATGCGTACTGCCTCATCGTAAGTGGATCCTGATTTTAGCACTGCTGGGGATAACGATGATACTTTACGATGTCTACTTCATGAGAGGATGGACAAAGTACGTTTTCGAAATAATGAGAATCCGCGTTTCATCCACAATGTGCAAACTTCGGTGGAGTAGTTCCAATGAAATGACACGAGAGGGCGTCTACGACCTGAGCTTTCGCTATTGCCTAGATCCGCACCTCCAAGTAAACAGATACGACACACTTCCACTCTATCTCATCAGCAAGAAGGGCGGATATCGCAAAATCAACTTTACAGAAATGGCCCATATAAATGATGCTGACTGGAAAAGGCCAATTAATCCGGACGTCTTTCTTCTGTATCCGCAAGGTCTTGCATTGCGCGGAGTCATTCAAAAATACAAGAAGACCGGGATGGTTCCGGAGGTAAGTTCAGATTCACTGTCACATTGACCACCTCAACGTCCACTCGGCGTGGTTCCTTGGGGGGCTTTAGTGTTTTTCCGGCTATGATCTTTGCACTGAATCTATCCGGGCGGCCATTCTGGCGAAAGGGACTTTCGTCAACTGTAAGCTCTCTCCCTCACTCTCAATGCTATCAGCCGAGCTGATACTTCTCAACCTTAATGTCGATCAGCAGACTAAACTACGTTTCAAATTTAGAGGTAGGAATCTCCCAGAATTGGTCGTCCTCTTACGGTCGACGTTATGTCGAATTCTGTCGTCAGGCCTCCTACTCAGAAGCATATTCTGAAAGGGAAACGAACCGAGCTGTTCTTCTTACAGCGGGAATTTGATTCGTAGGGAGCCTGATTTATATTATCCTGTCAAAATGAGGCGTTGTTTTGCTCCGTTGCTATCCACCTAACAGCCATAGTGTCTTTGGCCGTTGATCTGGGGACGAAAATGGTAAGCCTTTGTTTTGCCCATGAATATATGCGTCAAAACCGGGCCAAGGGGCGAGCGCACGTCTTCTCAGAGGATTATGTCTTTATCTACTTTTATGCTTTTTGATGTTTGTTGTTCTTTTCTGCGAGTTTCGCTCTTCTTGTGTTGCATTAACAAAGAGGGGGTTTGTGGCGGATCAACGCTTTCGTCCCTTCTAAAGTTTGTCTTAACTGAAAAACAGATTCAAAAGCGGCAATTATGCTGTGTTGAAAACGGCTCCACGTTCCAGGACTGCAAGGTGTGTGCCGGTGAGGGATTTGGAAGAAGTATCGTGGACAAGGTCGCCGGTCGAGTTATCTGAGCGAGCTGGTCTCAGTTGAGTTACTTTATTGATACTTCTTTGCTCTTTTGTCACGAACCTTTCAAGCATGATTGAAAATGGTTTCCTCAATATCCTTCGATCCTTCACCAGTAGTTGCCACGAAATATGACTTCGATTGAGCAATTCCTGGGCCGTAGCGCTGAAGTATTCGATGGCAATCATGCATAAGTACTCTAGTCATTCTTCTGCCGTGTCGCGCCAAAGTCTCCCTTGCCAAGGTTGAATTCACAGTCAGCTTATGGTTGACCCACTTTGGAGGAAAGTCTTGGTCAAGACAGCGATAAATAAAGTGCAGTTGCGCTTGTGTTGACGCAGTCCGGGGGGCGAATTTCTCCCGACGGCGCGCTGCACGGAGCACTGAGACTCGAAAGTCGAGCTCAAGTTAGCAAAATTAACAGATCCGGATCGATAATCTAAGCAAAGTTAAGTGCTTACCAGATCAATCGTTCACTTTTGGTAGACAAATGTATTTACAAATCAAAGGAACCCCCTTGGAGTATCGCATATCAAGGCTGATTGCTGAAATGATCCTTCAACGGGAAGAGCGCTCGGTGTTCACCAAGTATCTACCAAAGTTCTGGGTTCGTGACGTCCATGACCCCTTCGCCATTGCCAAATCATCTGATGTGGAGCACTTTAAAGAATCGCGGATTTTGATTGACCCGAATATCCAATTCACGATGGAAGCTGAAACAAACAACCAACTTCCCTTTCCCTATGTCCTTCTGCGTCGGTGTGCAACTGGGCAATTACAAACTACCGTTTTCAGAAAAACCACCAACACAAGAAGAATACTACACTTCAACAGCAATCACCCTCTCTCTGACAAACGCAGCTGTGTCCGTACTCTATTCCAAAGAATTGAAACACACTGCAGAACACCATCCGAAAACAGAGTTGAACGATAATACCTCCATGACCTCTGTCGGGCCGATGGGTGCCCAAGCCATTTCATAAAGCAAATCAAAAGCCGAGTCAACAGGCGACAACCACAGGAAGAAGAATCCGAACTTTGGAGGGCTATTCTTTACACTAAAGGAGTCTCCAATGCGGTTTCACGTACGTTACAATCAGCCAGGGTTGGCATTGCCCATCGACCACAGACAACAATTCGTCGCCGTTTGTTGCAACCCAAAGACATACTGCCAACCACTGAAACCTCAGCAGTTGCCTATCAAATACGTTATAACGATGAAGACTGAAACTACGTTGGGGAAATCGGGCGGAAATTGCACACCCGCCTACATGAGCAAAAACTTCCAATTCGGAAACTAGACTCAAACCCACGGCTTGCGACTCACATCAGAGAAACTGATCATGGTTTTGACCTTCAAGTAGCACACATCCTAAGCCTGGGCACGTCAAGGACAGATTGTCTTACAAAAGAGGCTTGGTACTCAGATTCCAAATCCATCACCAGGCATATTGACCTCCCTGCGGCCTATAAAGTCCTACGTAACTACATACGCCATGAGAGGGACAGCAGTACAATGCCCCTGATCCGGTGAACCCTGTATTTTTCTCAGGCAGCCACAATGGTCAGCCTAGTGTGCCTAAGATTTTCGCTGAAAATTATGCTAGCAGACAAATGTTGAAAGAAGAACACGAGAAACGAAATAGTGTTTTCGGTTTCAACAGCTGTGATAGGCGCACTGAGGCCTCCGGTCTAGTGTCTACTTTGAATATTGTGTGGTGTTAGGTAATGGAGCTGATGTCGCAGAAGGACACCGGGGGCTAAATCGAAGTTCAGCCTAAAACAAGCTAGTATACTCACCTGGAATATTCTGCTAAATTCAAGCACGTGCGGTCGACATCGGCACACCGAATGTTCTAAACCCTGGTTGGTCAATTTTTACTGTCGGTAAACATCCCTCGACAGGTTATGCAGCACTCCGTGCGTGATGAAGGCCCGTATATATTATTGCCCTAGAAAGTGTGTGTTTTACTTCCGAGTTTAGCTGAAACAACTAGAACAGACTAAATCATGGCATCTCCCTTCACGCTGAATCACCGCGCATGGATTTCTCTCCTCGCGTTGCTGGGATTCCTTAAGATAATCCACGATGCCTACTTCACAAGAGAACGGTTGGTAAACGTTGTCGAAACTGTGAAAATGGGAGTTTGCTCGACTGTATGCGACGACATCTGGGTTGAAGTCGGTGAAATGACACGGGACGGCGCCTACGACCTGAGTCTTCGTTACTGTGTTGATCCGCATCTCCCAGTTACCAGACACGACTCATTTCCCCTCGGTACCATCAGCAAGAAGGGTGGAGATCGCAATATCAGCTATGCAGAGCTGGTGCAAATAGGCGATACTGACTGGAAAAGGCCAATTGATCCGGACGTCTTTCTTCTGTATCCGCAGGGTTTTGCACTGCCTGAACACATCAAGAATTACAGGGACACCGGCTTTGTTCCTTAGGTGGGTAAAATTGATTCATCAAATGCAGTCTTTGATACTGTTCGGAAGATAAGGTAAACGATGAAGGAGAATGTTCCAAAGACCTCTTGGTCTCGCTGTGCTTGCTAGCACACAGTACCTGACTGATTTTCTTTAACAAAGAAGATCGCGCGAGCAGCAGAACAATTGGTTTATCTTTATAAGCCAGATCGTTTCGTGTGTACGCGATCCGAGCATACGCTCAGTCTGATCTGTGTACTTACAAGGGCAGTTTTGGCATGGAATATTTTGGACAACCCTAGATTGCTCAGCGGTATTTAACCAGACATTTGATCCCATAAACTTGCTGTACATGGTGGCTTTGTGTCTGTGTGCGATTCCAACACATAGCCCCGCTTTTGAGGCCAACGTACAGAGCCCTGCGCAGCCACCTCCAGTCAAGCGCCATCGATCGACGTTCGACTAACACTCACCCCACAGTTGACGCTGGTTCTGTCGCCACCACTACCCTTGACGATGGACTTCTGCAGGGATTCAAAACCTCAGAACAATAAACAGACTGTCCGACTAGTCCTCCTTCTTTCCTATAAATATGGCAGGAACTTAAAGTTCTAGCAGGTATAAAAAGTAGACAAAAGTTCAACCGTCGTGAACGACGATGTCCCCTGTGTGTTTCACAGCAGGAACGGTAACTTGCGCAGCATCTACCTCAACCCCCTCTTTCCCCACCGCGACCCGGTGTCAAGACAGAGCCAAGAAGACATGGGGGGGAGCGGACGTAGGCGCGTGACGCAGCCGAACACCCCCAACTGGGCGCACCACTACACCCTCTGGTCCACAACGTACGCAGGAATAAATGGGGCTGGCTCGGCTTTTAACGCACCTTGGTATTCTTAAGCGCGTCAGATTGCTTGTAGTGAGGGATTATGCGCTGAGGGGGTCGATCTCACCCTCCCAGACACCAGTTCACTGTCCGAACCGGTGGCTGTCTGACCTGGGAATAGGAGCAGTGGACGAAAGAGCTAGAGAGTCCGTCTACGCGCGCCCCACGCACGACCCGGTCCCCATACGCACACACAAGGGGGACAGAAAGCCCAGACGTCCCACAAACACAGAGAAATGGGAAGCCGCCTGGAGAAATGAGTTAAATGGCACGCTCCTTACCTACGTGAGAGGTGCCGGTGATGTGTGGGATTTTGGAGAAATGTACGCGTGCTGAATGTATTGACGGGGAATGTGTGTGGAGCAGGGTGTGCGGAATGGAACGCCAAGGTGCGGGCTCGGCCCCGCCATCCACCTGTGCCCTCCCGCACCTCCGGTCTTCTTGACTCTGTCATAACACCGAGTCCAGGTGGCGAATTGGGAGGAGAGAGTGCGGTAAATGCCGTGTAAGTCTACGCGAATCGCCGTCCCCGTTCTCACCTTGCAGTAGATCTAATGTAAACTATATGGTATGCACGAAATTTTTTCAGGTTACGCATTTTTAAGGATTCTCAATCCCAATCACTTTATTTTCAATGCCCACTATTAGTATCTTTGTGCTGAACCACATGGATGATGCTTGGAAATTACTTTCTGTCAACCCTGCAAACATATTAGTAATGGTCAGTAGCAGTATTTAAAGGAATACCGAAAACATACCATGCACGCCAGTCAAGCCAAAAATACTAAACGAATGACAGTTTCCAAAAGGAATGCAGTGAGTGATCGACCACGTGGAATGTTGGCTTAAATTCTGAAAGGCGTTTTTGATCATGAAAGAATATTTAGGTGGTGATGTAATACTGATTAGCATGCAGCAGACTCCTATGGCATTTCGGCCTGCTCAGGAGGTCGGCATTTGAAAGTCACTTCTTTTCGACCTCCACTTAAGCAGTCATTTTTGCCGAGTGTCGTTTCTGCAGAGGGTCGGAAGGAAGTGCATTCAAAAACCGACATCCTGGCGAGTGCGAACTATTATAGGATTAATGCGCACGATAAACAATATGGCAACCCTACCTGTGTAATCCTGCCTAATCGAAAACGCATTTTAGAATTTCGGCTAGCATTTCATGAGATCGGTCACGCACCGTATGAACGTAATTCTCCCCTTTGAATAAACTCTCAGAAAGCGGCCATCTAATGATGCCAAATTAGCCAAAAATTACAATTCAATCGTCATAGCCCACCTTTTCGTGTCTATGGGCGATAGGAGTTCATTGCCTTTGCTGGGGTTCACACTATTGCACAGATGTGACATCTGCACTGGCGTTTCGAAAATAACGCATTTTTAAAAAATTCCATTCGCACTTTCTCTACCACAAGTAAGTTAAAACACTATCCTAGTGACTTCTAGTACTTTCAGCGTCTGTGAATGATAAATGTGGAATCCTCAAAAAGATGCGAATTCTGCAATCCACGAGAATGATTCCAGAGAATAGGGACTGATCGTGCACGGGAATCACTCCGCAACATGCGCTAACTGACAGACAACGCCGTGCATGTCGACAGTACTGCCTGTGATCGCAATGGCATCAGGGTCATGCATCACTTCATTCGGTGACAATATTCCAACAGTTTCTCCAGCAAGTATTGCTTTTGTAGGCAGAATAGCATTACCGACAAAGGCAAGAGAGGCTAGAACGGAAATTTCTTGCTTACTGGCGGGCATCAGCCAGCAATATCGAAGCACGATGTGTGGAACACCTGGGGTTCGATGCCGTAACCTGTTGGCTAGAAGTCCAACAACCAGTGATCCACGGGCTCGCTGTCCTGCCATCTGCGATCGGGTACATTAACAATGACAGAGGGGTGCTCACCCATCGCGTTATGGAATTCACTTGTCACGTTGTTCTTTGGGGATCTCTCTTGAGCCCGCCAGCAGCCGTACAGCTGTCGAATACCCACAGTGAATCGACAGCACACATATTTATTTCTGCTTTTATAATGCCTCCGAGCTCTAAACGCCTCCTTCTTGTATTATTGTAGCCTCCAATAGACAGCCCCACCATACGGTTACTCAGAGTGAGCACTTCGGTTTGTCCACCGGAAAGAATTAACGCTTCTGACCGCGAACACAACCACGATATCGTTGTCATTGTGAAATCAGCCGTGTACAACTTCGAGGACAGACAAAACTTTCGCAGACTCTACGCCCATCTGAGAAATGCGAGCAGCGATAAACGACCTTACCGTATAGGAATAGTGTTCATGGTGGGCCTGCCCACAATCGCAAGCAGCAATTTCTTCCAACGCGATGGTTTCAACATCTCACTGCCCGGTCGCGCCGGCAACTCGCTCGTCAACATTGGAAACCGCCGCGCCCAGATTCGAACTCGACTGGAGAAGGAGATGCGTGAACACGATGATCTCATCGTGGGCGACTTCGAGGACACCTATTACAATCTGTCCCTGAAGATGCGTCACACCTTCGTGTGGGCGGCCAGGTTCTGTCGCGAACGCCCTGCTTTCATGTTCCTCGACGACGACTTTGGTTTCAATGAGAAACGCCTCCAGGTCGTTCTTTCCAGTCTGCCGGCGGATTGGCGGCGCAGAGTTTCCATTTCGAATACTCGCTGGAATAGCCCCACAGTGCGTCCTAGCGATTCTGCTGCATATCGGAAGTGGGCACTGTCGAAGCGGGAGGTTCCGTGGCCAGTGCATGCGCCCTATAGCAACGGTTACTTTTACATGCTTGGTTACGATCACGTGGCGGATCTGGCGTTGGCCATGTCCTTCACCAAGAGCATTCCCATTGACGACGTCTGGTTGGGTCTGGTGATGCATAGGATTGGCCTCCATTTCAACTTACCAACTGGGATCACCAGCTCCATGAAGCATCAAGCCAATGTCAGCGGGTATATTGTTTTACCCCTTAATTCCCTCCTCACTGCATCGACGCAAGAGCAACTTTAGGACAGATCGATTGAGCAAAATTGATAGTAGTCATGACAACCGGGGAAAAACACCTTCCAGAAACCCTAAAAACGAAGTCTGCATGTCCTTGTGGTAACTTTGCCATTTTTTGGACTATTTTTGTACATCATCGCGTGCGATTTTCGGTCGTCGAAATGGTGTTTGTAACTGATTGCGTAAAACCCTGAACATTCCCTTAAGTCAGCTCCATTTTGCTAAAACGTTTATGTTTGTATTTTGCAAAAAAATGATCATTCGTCGATGAATTGGACGATGCATTTTTCGGTGCTGTGCGAAACGAAGGCGAATCCAATGA
The DNA here is from genome assembly GCA_902702965.1 of Spirometra erinaceieuropaei. Lineage (NCBI taxonomy): Eukaryota > Metazoa > Platyhelminthes > Cestoda > Diphyllobothriidea > Diphyllobothriidae > Spirometra > Spirometra erinaceieuropaei. Next base: position 846,495 of record CACRXP010000053.1, on the reverse strand, counting down.
AACGATGCCTAACCTCTGCTGTCCGCCCGCAGTCCGGACACAATATATATGCATATATAAAGATGAATTTATTTGAGAAATTACAAAAACTCGTCTTCAGACTATGGGTGTACAAAAACAAAGAACTTCTAGACTTAGCCTAACATAGGATCCCATGACTTGACTAAAGTCTGTATCAAGGCGTGTCAGTTGCAATTTCCCACCTCCAGGGAATTTGCTGGACCAGTCTGAATCCGTCCTTAGCGATCTTGTGCGTGTTATTTAGATCAAACTGGGGAACCAGTCTCAAAAATCTTCACAATAAAATTTACAGTTTCCTACAGCATTCCGGCCTCTTAATTCGATTTCTTTGAATGCCTGTTTTTGAATTGATACATACATATGTTAGAGGGGTGTTTACAGATTGTTTTTACTGAACTCACTCTTCCCGTTGTGTCTTAGGGCTTTCTATCGAGCCCAACCAGCGGCCGCATTGCGGAGCATGATATGCGATCGTGTCCCAACTCAGGGTTTGGCGTGCCTGCCTAACGATGGCAAATGAGCCCGAAATAGTAATTTCCGTCTCCATGTTTTTGTTGGTTATGTTACTCTGCCTTTATATATATATGTAGTAGGTGTGCTAACTCATAAAATGTTAACCGAAATTCCGAAATTCTCTTCAATGCGAAAAGATATTTAACCGAAATTCCGAAAGTGTTTTCGACTCGAAAATATACTTAAGTGTAATCATAATATTAATTGCCGCATCGGCTTTTGAAAGAACTTCTTTTCGGCCGCCTGCAAAAATTGCACTTGGTAAAAACTTATAACTCCAAATATATTTTTAAGAAAATATGCACATAAATATTCATTGTATTTATTTTGTGGAAAATTACGTCTTCTTCAAATGTCATACTGTAATGAAGGTTTTAATTCGCTTTTAAAAAATTTCTCCAATTTCCGAATAATTTCGAACTTGTCATGCGGTTACATTTGCACTAAAGGTTTCAAAACTACAAGCTGTATATTTTTCGTTTACGGAAAATCACTCATTGATCTACGGTTCCAAGAGTAGACCGTATAAATTTGTCAGTGAACATGAGCCATATTGTAAACTGTACAAGCAATATTAATAAATGGAGAGACACAATGTTTTATGAACAGGCATTTAGCGGTCTTAGAAAACCTCATAGACAGAAACCGTTTTAAAGACCGAATTGTAGCCCTCCGTTAAGTATGAAATTTGTAGGTCTAATTTTCTACTAAAAGAGGGAAAGAATGAATATTATCATGCATGTTTCCTACGAAACGTATTTGAATTCATAGGGGCATTGAAAATCAATGAGAAATATCCACACCAATTAAGTAGTCTTTTTTACAGAAGTGTAGATTTGCTGGCAGCCAGATAGAAGTTCGTACAAAAGCCGGTAGCGCAAAGTAGCCGGAATACCTTGAGATTGTGCTATATAGTAATGAGTATAACAATCCTACTTAAGTCATCTTTTTGAGTCAAAAAGACATTTCACAATTTCGATCAACATTTCATGTGTTGGCTCATCTACTGTACGTGATCGATGTTCTAAAAATTGTTTCCTGCTGACCTTACAGCGTGCCCTTAAGTGTTGTTGCTGATAATTAAGCTGTGTCCTATCAGACCTATGCTCATATGTATTCTGCAGTCGCAGTGCAGAATACCTGAAGATCGGTGAACCCTGCTGAGGTCTAGCGGGTATTCCGGGGTATTGCGAAGGTCGTGGGACACCTGGATGTGCTCTGCCAACGAACACACATGCAGTTGTGTATGACCTTGAGAAGAACAATTTTTCCGACTGCGACTTCTATTTCCAGTCACGCTTCCCAGTCCCTAGGAAATATAATGTTACACTTAACTCTTGTAAGATGATGGCGGCCACTGAGACGATAATTTCTAGGCATTAGGACGTTGAGCATTGTACTCATTCGCATAGCTCCTTCCAAAAAATCTCCGATTTTCTTGTAGAACATGTACCTAAGTAATTTTATCAGCGAAAGTGGCTATAAATTTGACCAGAAATCGACCTTACCCATGTTGAGGCAGCTTTCGACGTTAATGGCCGTTTCCTGAGAGAGAGAGAGAGAGGGGAATTCGCTTTATTTTGAAATCATAAATTTAAAATTTTCAGCTAAAAAACTGTCATCATTCACCATGGGCAGTAAATAAGTTAATAGATTATTCAAGCGTCAAAAAGGTTAACACAAAAGGAATGATTATTATGAGGACAGTTCATATCCAAGCTTCTGAATTTCTATCTCTTGGCAGGTAAGTTAGCGCGGGAGGAATGGCAATACGGAAGCTCGAAAAGCCGATGTGCGACAAGACATAAGTCGGAAGCTGCGGCGCATCGTGTAGGAAGACTTCGCAAAAATAAGATCAGAATGCAAGGGATGGGCAACGTCATCTATAATCCGACCAGCAATTTGCTTCACCGTATGGAAATGCCGTTGTATATTAGTGTCGACTAAAATAAAGATAAGAAACACCATTGTCAGAAGAGAGCATGCGGAGGACTCGTTTCAAAATTAAAAGATCATTTTGAGCAATGCAGGTAAAATGACAGAAGAGCAATAGGGGATAAGAGGACGAATGCAGGCATCGATCAGTCGCCAGACTAAGGGTTGAAGTGTATGGTAGGAACGTAAACGACGAATGTAAAAAAGAAATTTACGAACTTTAGTAAATAAGGACTAAATGTGGAGGCAAAATGAAAGATTTGATGACAAAGTAACACCAACTTACCTGTAAGAAGATACCTAGTAAGGAGGGATATCGGAGGATTCAGGACTAGGAGAGGGCCGCAGTCGGAAAATACACCGAACGGTTTTTTGATTGTTCATAAGAGACATTTTTCCTCCGACTATGCTAGGACATGGTTAAGGTCATTCTATAGAGACTGGAGGTGTGTCTGGCTTTTGGGAGGGTGCCCAACAACCGCATCATCAGTATACTTTATTAAAAGACAGCCGTTAGGGGATTTTAGATCATTGGTGTGGAGAGAGAAAGGGTAAGGGGATAGAATGGAACCTTGTAGAATACCGCAGTAATTTGGAAGGACCATAGATTTCCGCTTGCCGGAACAGTGAAGTGATTTAACCTCGAGAGATTTATCAAACAGTGTTTGTCGCACTTGGGAATTTATTTTCGGAAGCCAAATCTGCAGATCTGTGTGATTTCGTGCCCAGAAGGGCCGTAATAAAGCCATCATGCAACCCTTTATTTAAACGCGCCAAAAAGACTATTACCGGTTAGTCATTTTAATTTTAAACATGTGGAAAGATTTATTTTGCGGTCTACTCACTGCTTGTGCGTTCACTTTTTGTGGGCTTGCAGTATTTTTGACGATGAATTTTCATATTCGGGTGAGTTTTCAAACGTGACTCAAGCAACCATCTACATAAAAAAGAACGCCCACGCAATCACTTCTTTCAAGAAATGTCTTATTTTGATGATTTTGATAAATACAGCGCATAAAATCCATGTTTACGGGCAGTCGACTTAAACCTCGAAAAATCGTGAAGTATCAACTGATATGTTAAAAGCTCTCTGAAACTAGTCGACTCTCCCGTCAGCAAAAACTGCAAATTTATCTGACGATAAAAGTTCTCTTAGAAAGTGGTATCCTTGCGATTGAATCGGCCAATTCTACTCAAATTTAATAACAACCGAACGCTCTTCGATAAGTTATCTTGTGGGGAATTTTATTAGTGTGACGTCTTTCGCAGAGACAGTAAGCAAAGTCCTGTTTAATTTAACCAACCACATTTAGAATGATACAAACAACGGGAAATTACACCCATTTCGCGCAATGAGATCTTATGACGCATTATACACCCACTTCTGTGTCAGACTTTACATAACACTAATTCTTGGAGGATATTTAATGGAAATATGCGTAAAAACTAATCTTACCTAATCAACTGTGCTTACACGGCTTGATTTTGTCTGTTATTTCCATAGAAATGCATTATGCACTTACCACATTTGAGTTGGCTCATTAGACACAAATTTTCACGTTTTCGCTATTGGCAATTGTCTTAAGAAAATCATTCTTCATGAACGGCAGAATAGTACTTGAAATATTTATTTTGCCTTTGCATTTTAGTTGGAGTCGCTAAATACGGGTTTGTGGTTGTATTGGATATGTTCGGGCTGGTTGTTAGACTAATTACTGATTTTTCACTAATTTAGACATATTTCATGCGTTAGGTCACCTATGTACTCAAACTCTTTGATGTGCTGCTTCTTTCTGAGTCATTCAATGGGCAACGTATTTTACACTTGTAGCCTCAGCATATCAATTAATTCAGGCGGAACTGCAAATCCTTGATCCATCCTAAGTACATGGCATAAATAAAAATTTATTTTTCTCCGAACCAGCAGTCCGCGTTGCCTCTACTGTCTATGAGCCTTTGGAGCTACATCGTACCTGGCCGTTTCCCACTACTCCTCATGAAATGTACAACATCATCCGCATCCATTGCAAAATTGTGTGAACTCTGTATGATATCTCTTTAATGGCATAAAAAAATATGTAATTTTCTTTATGCGGAACGCTGCACCTTTTAGAGTGAAATCACTAAGCGCTACGGCAACGAATGATCAGACTCCAAATTATTCGGCAATTAGAAAACTTTTTAAAACCTATTTATACTCCTTCCTTAAGTATAAAATATAAAGAAGACGTAATTCTTTATTGATTGACTAGAAGAAAGCATACTTTTGTCTGTGGTTTCTATAAAATATATTTGAATTTCCAAGACCATCGAAAATCAATGGGAAAATGCATGCTACTTACGTAGTCATTTTTTACAGAGTACGCTTTCTCTAGGAGATTGAAAAGAAGTTCATTTAAAAGCGGACACCCTGCCGAGTCTGAAATGTAATAAGAGTATGCCTTAAATATGCCTCAGTATCACAACCGCGACCAGGAAATCCTTCCTAATCGAAAACGCATTTCGGAATTTCAGCCAACATTTCATGAGATCGGTCACCCACTGTATGAACTCAACCTCTCTGATTTCATGCTTATTTTTGAGGTATTCAATGGGTGACCTAGTCAACACTTGTAGCATCAGCATATCCTTTAAATCAGACAGAACTGCAAATTTCCGATCCATCCTAGGTACATGGCATAAATCAAGATTTATTTTTCTCCACACCTGCAGTCCGCGTTGCCTCTACTGTCTATGAGCCCTTGAAGCTACACCCGTGGCGTTTTCATGGACGCCTCAGTTGCATCAAAACGTCGCGATTGTTTCATCAAACACGAATACTCTTCAGCCTTCAAATAACCCTGAAGATGCGAGTCGATCGCAGGACTACGAATTCTGACGCCTCTCTCTCATAGGCTTGCGGTGTTCACTTGTTTTTACGACCTTTGTGAGATGGGGTAAACAGCATGAATATAAGTGAGCAGACCTCAGTCGGCTGCTAGACCAGTGGTAACTAGGGCATGCTGTAAATGGGGGTGTTAACCATGAAACAGGTCAGAACACAAGTGTGGAAATGCACTGGTACTTCTTTAAGCGCGGTAATGTTGACGAAATTGTGTGGCGAGATATGTAAGAAGATAATGAGAACGCCGAAGCAGAAACATTCTCAATGGGCTACAGTCCTTGGCGGTAACCATGTGCGAATCAATAATCCAGTCAAAGTCCCCGACATAAACATATGCACAATAGTCACGCTTATTTTTTGAAGGAAGAGAGTGATTTCATATTGACTCAACTGCAAAAATATCGGCGCCTAGGTGGGTTTCGAACCCACGCGGTAAGGGAAAGGCTTTAGTACAGCCAAAGAGCCTGTCACAAAGATTGTGGTGACTTAAAGACCAAAGTGTTCAGGAAAGCGACGAACACGACGCAAATACTGAACTTCAACAATAACCACCCAATCAGCCACAAACGCAGTTGCGAACGAACGCTATATCGGCGTGTTGAGACGCACTGCAGTGAACCGGAGGACAAGGTTGCCGAACTGCAATAACGTCGACGGGTTTTTTAGAGAAAATGGTTAACCGCGCAACTTCGTCAACCGGTGTATGCGCAAACGAGACGAGAGACAGAACCGTGCGGACCCCAAATTCTGGCGAGCGATGCCGTACATTAAGAACGTCTCCGAGGCTGTTAGCGGTCTTCTTGCACCACTTGGGGTTGGATTTGCACACCGACCGGAGGCCACCATGAGAAGTCTGGGGATGAGACCAAAAGACCCACTGCCACGGCAAGAAACATCTTGAGTCGTTTATCGTGTCTGGTGCAGTTGCGGACAAAGCAACTACGTCGGAGAAACTGGAAGACTGTTCCGAACGCGAATTGCCAAACACGCGGCAGCGGTACGGAGAAATGACGCCAACTCCCAGGTTGCCCATTAGACGAGAGCCGGCCACACATTCAAGTTCGATGAGGCCGAAATTCTCGCGAGAGGGGATAATCGCGTGAACCGCGAGTTGCTTGAGTCATGGATCACAGGACTCCAATCTATCAACAAGTGCAACGACATACCCAGTCCATATTCCGTGCTGAGGCATAGGCTGGCCAAGGTAATTGACCACTCGTGAGCGCGCAAGACGTTGAGCCAAACGGCCATGCAATCATCACGCCAGCACTTTCCAACTTGCATGACGGCCATCAAGAAAATAACACACCAGCGGGCAACAATCGTTGATGAATTGGAGCGCGGTTGATTGCTATAAACATGCGGTAGAATAGCGACTGCATCCTATAAATACTCTAGCCTCCTGTGCGCGAGTCACCATTTTCTGCCACTGTCTCTGATGATGGATTCAAGTGAGAATCCGAAACGCAGGCGAATAAAGTCCTTGTTCCAGCGACCGCTTCTTCTTCTGATCAACTAGTTCCTGGAACTCGCATCTTCGCTTGCATCGGCAATACTTCCATAATATTTCAGACGCGTTTGGGTGTCGGCTTTTGAATACACTTCATTTCGACTCAGTAAAAAATGACTGCTTATGTAGCATTTATTTTTCACATTGATTTTTGATGGTCTTATGAATTCGAATAGTTTTTTGTAGTAAACACACATAAAAAATATGCTTTCTTTTGCGTGTTTCGTAGAAAATAAAAGTACTTACCCTGTATATCCAAAGGAAGCGTATATTTGGGTTCTGAAAAAAGTTTCTTAATTCCTCAATAATATTAGTCCACATCAATTGCTGCATTATCATTTAGCGCTTCTATTCTACAAGATGAATGCATTCCGCACAAGAAGAATCATATATTCCTCTATGCCTTTAATAAGATACCGTATTGAGTTCATAAAATTTTACTTTCAATGTGGACAATGTCATGCATTTCACGCGGAACATTGGTAAACGGAGATGTGCGGGACTGTATGTATGGACATCGCACGGTCTTAAAATCTCTTAACTATAAACTTTTCCAGACCTAAATACACGTTTTCTTTGCGTACACAATGTAAAGCCAATGTTTGTTTCTACTAAACAAGTAAATGAAAGCATGTTTTATGCGCGTATGTCAAAAAAACTATTTGAATTTATAAGACCATCAAAAATCAATGTGAAAAATACATGCTAATTGCGTAATCATTTCTTACCGAGCGTGATTTCTATAGGAGGTCGAAATTAAGTGCATTCAAAGGCCGGCATCCCAACGAATCCGAAATACTATGGGAGTTTGTTGCTTGATAAGCAACATTACAACCCCAGCTAAGTAATCCTTCCTAATCGAAAACGCGTTTTAGAATTTCGGCCATTCCATCAGATCAGTAGGCAGGCAGGCAGGCGAGGGAACTCTCGGCGCCGGGAGAACGGCGTCTGCCCAACGTGAGGCAGCGGGGCAGCCGTGCAGCGCCTTCAGTGCGGCCATGTCTGAGCCGGCCTCGATGATGATTGGCCATTTTGGACAGCCGAGAATCAGGCTGCAATTAGTACGCACGTACGGGTAGTCGCTAGCGCCTCAGCGTTGCAACGAGCCTACGGCGTTGAGCTATTACAGATGCTATGTCAAATACTGCCGCCAGGTCCTGTACATTAAGACCACGTCTAGAATGTGAAGCAACCTGGGCAGTCCGCCTTCCAGCGCAAACTTAATTGGCAGATGCGCCTGATTCGCAGTATCCAATACGACTGAAACATCGGCTTGTTCATGCGTAATCTCGAATATATCATCCATGTAGAGCCCAACTTCCAGCTCGCACGCCAGGTCCTTCATTGTAATCCGAGGGAACGTCAAATATAGAGCATGACTTAGACCTCGCCGTATGATCAGCAGAACATCAGATACAGAGCTGACGTACGTCGAATAAAGAAAGACTGATTGGTTGTTTTATCATGAAGACTTGAGGCGGAGAGGGTAGAGAGAGACTGAAAAAAGGGATTGTGAACAGCGGAGCACTTTACTAACGGAGTAAACCGAGACGATCCTCAGCAGAGTTTGGTTAAGTACATCCATTCTTTTTGAATGAGCATGTAGGATTTTAATTAGAAGATTTCCTTAACAGAACGAGTTTTTTTGTAGCGGACTGTGGGGTAACGGTAGGTGTTGGGCCCCAGGCAACTGACAAATCCAAAATGCACTCTAAAAGTCCGTGTGACTGCTAACATCACTCGCGATTCACCGTTCCTGCTGACTGAAATCTCTTGGGCTTCCTGATTGAATGTAAACTCTCCAGAGCCGGTCTAATAAAAAGCCGTCATTTTCGAAAATTGTTTCATGTCTTTCATTAAATTATCGCGCTCCGGATTTGAACCGCTACAGACGCTATATCAAATAATTGATTGACAGATGCGCCTGATTCCCGCCATTCAATCTGACTAAAACATCGACTTGTTCTGTGTAATTTGCATTTTTGCACGGTGAGACCAAGCAAAAATTTGACACTTTTAGCCGTTTCTCTCACTTTCCTAAACAATACATGTTTTGCTACCGTAAACGTAAGAACATTCCTTCCTCTATATATTGAGGTCATTTCCACTATTTTTACTCGAGTTGGACTGTTCTTCGATTATGAATGCACGACAGAACACCCATATAAATACTGATATTTTACTGAAACAAACCACAAGTAGTGTTTCATATGTCAAAAAGTGGAAATGACCATTCGTTGGTGGTCATTGATGTGACGTCAGGCAGAATTTTCCAAACTACAAAACAATTTCAGCCCATTTAAACGAAGGAATTCCTGTCTGCGTTATTGCTGTACTTTATGGCACCAAATCGCACAGATCTGCTAATTTGACATTTTGGAATTGATAAAACCTTTGGTTTTCTTAAAATAACCTCTGTGTTAGCAGGTTGATCGCCATGGTTAACATAGGACATAAAATGAATTTCCAAGTTCGGCTAGATCTGTTTATTAAAACTCTTGTGGGCAAATTACTATCATTTCAATGAAAAAGTTGCTTAGATGCGTAACCGGAGTCTAGGACATGTATTAGAATAGGAAATTGCACAAATATATTCCAACGTCCATTTTCGCTAAAAGTTACTGATATTTTACTTGATATAATTACGCAAACATAATGTCTGCCCAAGAAAAGGACATTTCATTGAAGGATGTGGATGAGCGAACAAAATGCGCAACATTAAAGGCGACCAGAAATTCTCTCATCAGTTCCAATTATCATTAGATGGTTCACGTACTGGACATCCATTCTTTTGGAATGAACATGTAAGATTTCGGTTAGAAGACTTCCTTAACATAATGAGTTTTTTGTTGCAGACTGTGAGGTTACGGTAGGGTGCAGGATCCCAAGTAGTTGGCAAATCCATCAGTTGCTCTAACAGTCCTCGTGACTGCTAAAATCACTCGCGATTCACCGTTCCTGCTGACTGAAATCTATTGGACCTTACTGATTGAATGTAAACTCGCCAGAGCCGGTTTAATCAAAATCCGTCATTTTCGAAAGTTGCCCTTTTGTCTTTTTTAAATTATTTTGCTCACGTTCTTTGTCATATGACAGTTCGCAACAAGTCTTCCGGCAATTTACTTTCTGTGTCTTCTTGCATTCCGCCCTGCATGTTGCCCAACAAATAAAACCTCCTCTACGATCATTCAACGTACGACACGGTCCACGAGATACCTCAAGTTAGTTAGGGTCCTACACCGTACCGTTGCCAAATGTGTAACTAGAAACTCCCATCTGACCAGGACTCATACGCCGTAGGGCAGATCTTGATCCCCGAGCTCTAACTTGGTCTCGGGTGTTTGGCCTTCTGGGGGGCACAGGCGTTCTCTCTGCCATGGCCAACGCCAACCCCAAGTGATGACGCCATGCTGCCTCAAATCCCTAATTACAGTAATGGGTACTCCGTGTTCTCAGTCCAAGAACATCACTCAAAGACTCTCTTAGCCCACTCCCCTAGCTCTAAGGACCAACACCTGTCGACGATGTCATGCGGGCGGCGTGAGGTCAATGACTGTTAAGAACTTAATAACCCTTTAGACATCTATAAACACTGTTGATTTTGTACGTTTTCATTCCTCCATGTAATTGTATTGGACTGACGAAGAATTACCGAAAACACGTGTTTTCCAACTTAACTTTTCAAGTGTAACATGGGAATATTTGCGGAATTTACTTTCTGTGTCTTCTTGCATTCCGCCCTGCATGTTGCCCCATCAGTAAAACCCTTTCTACCATTATTCAACGTGAAACACGGTCCACAGGCTACCTCAAGTTAGTTGGGGTCCTACACCTTACTGTTGCCTAATGTGTAACTGGAAACCCCCTCCTGATCAGGACTCATACGCCGTAGGGCACATCTTGATCCTCGAACTCTAACTTGGTCTCGGGTGCTTGGCTTTCTGTGGGACACAGGGCAGTAACTGCCGGTTGTGCGAGTGAAAGGTGCTTGTTTGCTAGTATTTATTCCGGATTTAGTTTTCTCAATGTAGCCGACCTACTTAAACGACTATAGTAGGTTTTCTTTGTGTGTCGTAGAAACGTGTGTGTCGGATATTCTGTCAACAACTGTTTCCGCAGGAACTGCCGTATCCCCTAGGCCGTTCGATTCTTGATGACTAGAAACGCCCTTAGTAAAACAGCCTGTAGAGGCACCTCCCGTCATAATGCAATGCAGACTGTCTCTAAAGTTCAATAAGAGTGCGGCGGGCCAGACGCAGACAGCGGTTTCGCGACCGCTACCTATCATCCGTACGTCATGGGCATTATGAAGTGAAATATACAAACATCAAAAGTAGGCGTGTAACCCTCCCTTTTGTGGTTACGATTTCAAGTAATCCCATTCTGCCTCCAAAGTGCTTAGAACACTATCTACTGCGGTTGTCTCTCTCCTGCGTGCACAAAAGATTTGTCGCTTTGATCACAGTCAGACTGAAAAGTAGGCTCTCCTCAGAAGTCGCGCGCAGGAGCCATTGATAAGTCGTTCAGCCCGCGAAGGTGGGGCAGTTGACCTTGAAAGTAGGCACTTATAACGATCCCCTGACCCCCTATATGACTTTGACTTCATCCAACTTTTAAGCCATAGGGGTCCCGTTTTTCGATCCTGTAGAATTCATATTCCGATAAGTTCGCATAATCGAATTGCCTCTATTTGTTAAACAATTCAAATTACTGTTTATCAAGTTTCATAGTTCCAAATTAATCCTGATTCGGTGACGTTCTGTCAATCAGAGCACGCGGACCACAGCCCTCTGACTGTCCTATAATCTCTGTCGGGTCGCGACTCATTGGTCAGCGGTCACCTAGGGAGAGTGGGAGGATATGCTTTTAGGGTGAATCTCTCCCTTCCACTGCATCAATTGGCAACAGTATAGAGAAAGATTTCACGTAATTGTCAGTAGACTGTGGGTCTTGTCATATGGGGTTTTATCTCGGCATGCATTAGCGGGCTGTTGCAGAAATTACACTGTCAACAACGATTACTTCCCACGACCTCAAACCTTAACTAAAAATCTGTTATTTTGTGAAATTTACTTTTCGTTATTGTTTAACTACTACTCTCATTCCCGTTGTCATGCGATTGCGTAGGATAAGACTTTCGGCATAAATTCGGGCAATTTCTATGCCTTCTTTCACTTTGTCAGCTTATTGTCTATCGTGCTGGCCCATAAATCACGTATGCACGATCCACAGTCGACTGACAGATAAGTGGGGTCCTTCTCTATACTGTTGCCTATCAATTTAGGATCCCAGGAACACGTATAGCAACGGCAAATGAAGCCTTTTTACCTGGTATTTTGTCCCTTTGCTTTCCAACAGTTGTATGCCCAACCGACTTTCTATATTGATGCCCGACCCACCTAGAGGCCTCACGGTTGTGTAAGTGATAAACCCATTAGTTGGGCACGGTGAGTGGGATATCCAGGAAACCAAGATAACAGTTGCAACTTAGTAAATAAGAACGAAGTCGGCAGCAGGTAAAAATGCACGTGCTTGTTCTTATTCTCATTCAAAGTTGTTTCAAGTTCTTCAAAGAGCGTATTTTAACTGCTTAAAACAAAACGGACTTAAATGTCACTACAGTCGCGTCTTTTATGGCTATCTCTGTGTGGGTGTCATGCAGAGGACCCGTTTGTTATGTAGACCTTTTCACTAACCGGCAATTCTTGCGATCGTTATCATAAAAACCGTCAGTAGGGGCTCTAACTACCTCTCCCCTTGCTCCCAGTCTTTAACTGCTGGCTCGGTTTTTGAAACTGCGGACACTCCATCAAAGTCGGACTTTAGTAGAAATCTTACGTGCGCCTCCAGCTAACAGTTACTGAGTCCCCGCTTATGCTATTCCGAGGTTCTTATCCAGCGCGTTTAAAGTTTACCAATTCCGCCTGTTCCAGACAGGAAGAAGGTGAGTTAAATGCTAGCATGAAACATTTCAGGGCTAGGGTAACAAGTATCCCTCCAGGTTCTTGATTTCAGTTTCATCAAATGTCAGGCATTCTACCAATGCCTCCACACAAACACACACAATTGTGCAGACTGCGTTGACTGAGTTAGGACGTCAGTCAGCAGCTTTCCAAGCCATGGCGATCGGCGCACCGCGATAGCCTCAAAATCGGATCAGAAATGCAGCAAAGAAGCAGCATGCCGACGGAGCCGAGACGCATACTCCGCACTTGCGTGGTAGGTGGCAGTTGGATGCCTGTGGTGGAGGATGCTTTTGCGTGATGTAGGTGGAGGAAGATGTGGTTGTGTGCTTTAGCCGGCGGTTGTCTACGGCATGTTTTCGTGAATATACATGTGACCTAATCGGCTTCTGCGGCGGGTGTATTTGCGGGTGCAGTGAGGGCAGTTGAGGCAGATGTGGCGAGTGTATGCTGGTGGTCCAGACACAAGTTCGCCAGTTTCTGTGCGACAGATTCTCAATTGGCCGGCCAGGCCGATATGTGAGGTGAATGTACGGGGACAATGTGAACAGAAAAAGTCGTCGGTGCCAAGTGGCCGTGGTGGAGCTGATGGTGATGGGCGCGCTGGACAGCGGGGTGTGGGTATGTTGCGGTCAAGGATGTGAGATCAACTTAAACCACGCACAATAATTTCGTTTCGTCTAATGTCAGAAGTCAGGGAGCTGTGAGGACTAGTTTATTCTGTACACAGGGCAGGTTGCCGTAAGTCGGCTGTTTGCATCATGCAACAGAGATAAGCGTCCTTTCACGGAGAGTGTCAGTCGCAGTGTGTAGTTTACGCGAGGATGAAGTCTGTGTCAGTAGGTTGGGGAGACTAGCTGAGTGCTGGTCATGAAATTGGACTAATAAGCGGGAAGCATAATCACAGGAGCTCACCGGTATCAGGCCAGGTCTTTTGACGAGCGCGAGGTAATAATAATTTGTGAGGGCAGCCGGGAGTCACTGCAGCTGGATAGTTCTAGTCGGCGGGGGTGGTCGTGTGTCAACGGCCTGTCAACGGCTGTCGTGGCCTCGACCGACAAAACGGAGTCGGAGAAAAGGGGAACTAGATCGGCTTTTACAGGTTGAGCTAGGCATGGTGGATGTGCAGTAGGTGCTAGGCGCGTCGTGACTGCGGTTAATTTAGCTCTTGTGGACGCGCATGTGGCCGATTAGACCCATGCGGTGAGTGAATGTGCAGGTGCACATATTCAAGTTCGATGAGGCCGAAATTCTTGCGAGAGGACGCGCATGTGGCCGAGTTCAATGAGAGCAAATGAGGCGGATGCATCTTGTGTAGGTTGGTGCTCCAGGCACTGATTCGCCAGTCTCTGTGCGACGGATTCGCAAATGACCGACCAGGCCGGCTTGTGAGGTGGAGTTTCGGCCGCACTGAGGACCATTATGGATCGAGTTCACATCACTGGAGTTGTTGGTGGGGGCAGGGGGGGCCGATGATTGTTGGTGTGTGAGGGGGGTCCGGGACTGCGGCTAGTGTTAGTTATACGCGTGGAGGATGAGGCAGATTTGGACGAGGAGACAGCAGTGCGTGTAGTCCAGGTTCTGCAGTTGGTACAAAGATGTCCTACAAGGGGGTTGGAGCCCGGATCGTCCACTGTCAGCGTGGGCAGGCCGGAGTGGTTCAGAGTTGGGGTTGCGAGGTGGGTGCAGCTGGGATTTCCAAGCCTCGCGTTTAGCTTTACAGGCGGTAATGCGCGTGGGTTTGCAGATTACTGCGCCCGTCCTCACTGCACTCCGCCTGAACCCTCAGTCCCGGGCGAGGTCTTTCCATTCGGTGGGGTTGTTCAGCAGACGCTTAAGGGAATTCTTCAGAGTGGGAGAAAAAAGGACTCACTGCCATGGCAAGAAACACGTGGAGTCGTTTACCGGATCTGCTGCAGTTGCGGACAAGGTAACTACGTCGGAGAAACTGGAAGACTGCTCCGGACGCGAACTGCCGAAAACGTGTCAGCGGGGGGGATAAATGACGCCAACTCTCAGGTCACGACCCATTCGACGAGACCCGGCCACATATTCAAGTTCGATGAGGCCGAAATTCTCGCGAGATGGGATAATCGCGTGAACCGTGAGTTGCTTGAGTCATGGTTCACGGGACCTCAGTCTATCAACAAGTGCAACGACATCCCCACTCCATATTCCGTGATGAGGTATAGGCTGGCCAAAGTAATTGACCGGTCGGGGAGCGCGCAAGCCGATGAGCCAGATGGCCGAGCAATCATCACGCCAGCACCAAACACGGGTGATGAGATTTCAGCAATCAACAACTTGCATGCCGGCCATCAAGCAATTAGCGCACTAGCGGGCAACAATCCTTGACATAGTAAAGCGCGGTTAACTGCTATATGCATGCGGTAGCATAGCGACTGCATCCTATAAATACCGCGATTTCCTGTACACGAGTCACCTTTTTCTGTCACTGTCTCTGATGATAGATTCAAGTTAGAATCCGAAACGCCCTTGTTCCAGCGATAGCTTCTTCTTCTTCTGATCAACTATTTCCTGGAACACGCATCTTCGCTTGTATCGGCAGAATGTCCTTGTACCGACGGACTTGGCCTCCTTGCCAGCGGGAACCCGTGCGAAATCTCCATATAAGAGCCAATTAGGTAGCTGCTCATTGTCCATCCGCACGAGGTGGCCGTTCCAACGCAGTTGCAGATGTCTTAGCATGGCAGAGATGCTGAGGATTCCTGCCCGCTCCAGTACATCCCTGTCTGGTATCCGGTCTTGCCACCTCAGCTACAATATCCATCGAAGACTGCTCAGACTGAAATGATTGAATCTGCGCTCGGGGCGTTCGTAACGACAGGCGTCCGTCAGCATGACAGAGAACATAAGGCTGAAGGGGGCGGGTGCGAGCATGCAGCCCTGCTTCACTGAGATGGTTCCATTGTCCGTGACTCGTGCCATCATGCCGTCGTGGAACTGACACACCATCTGCGTGGATCGTTCGGGACAGTCGAATTTCTGCAGGGTATTCCACAGACCTTCCCGATTCACGGTATCGAAGACTTTCGTCAGATCCATGAAGTTAGAGTACAGGTGGATCTGCATCTGCTGACACATCTCTTGTCCGTGGTCCCACGAGGACGACAGAAGTCGCACTGGCTTTCCGGCAGAACTTTCCATTCAAGGAATATTCAGACGGTTGAGAAGGATGCGAGCGAACATTTTCCCGATGATATTCAGCAAAGAGATGCCTTTGTATTTGTCGTAGATTTGGCGGTTTCCTGCTCATTTGTATAAATGCACGAGTGTTGCATACTTGAAATTCTGCGCCACACCAGCTGGAAGAGCGCCGTCAATTATTCACGAGTTGGGGGCCAATGTGAGTGCTGACCTTAGCAGGGATATCGTCCGATACGGGTGCTTTGCCATCGGGGAGCTGCTGTACTGTCCTGATCGCTTCGTGAAGTGGGGGCTGGAGGTCGAGGTCCAATTTGGTCACCACTTGCGACAAACGGGCGATAGCAACATCGGAGATAGTGGAGGGGCAATTGAGGCCGCCTCGGAAGTGCTCGACCCATCGCTGTAGGATCTGTGTCTGCTCAGTCAGGAGGCTACTGCCGTCGGCGCTGAGGAGGGGAGTGGTGTCTTTCTTCGGTGGACCGTAAACAGTTTTGATCGCGGCGAAGAAATTCTTCCATTCCTTACGTCCGCGTATCCTTGAATCTCCTCGGCTATGCGAGCTGTCCTGGCATCCTGCATCTCGCGGAGCCGTTATTGAACGAGGCGGCTACTACGGTAGACGGCTGTTTTGTTGTCATCAGTAGGGCAATCGACGTAAACTTTCTGCAGAAGATACTTCTCGACGAGCAGTTTGCTGATAGTAGTGGTCCTGATGCTGGCGATGTGCGCGACCGAGGACAGCAGTCGACTGGACTGTGTTCCAAAGTTGACACCAACGGTTCCCCACGGCGGATTCAGTGACTGGAAGGTTGGCTAGCTGGTGAGCTGATTTGTCGCTGAAATTGAGAAAGTGAGCAGGCAATGACAATAACGCAGTATTCAGTTTACTCGGAAGTCGCGTACCCTGAGGTCTCCTGCCTGGCAATAGGCGAATTCTCATTTTAGAGAGGATGAGGCGATGATCGGTCCAGCCGTCGGCACACGGAATCGCCTTTGTCACCAGCAGCTCCGGCTGGTCTCGCCTCCGGACAAGGACATAGTCCAGCAGGTGCCACTTGCGCAACCGAGGATGCATCCAGGTGGCCTTTCGCATCGGCGGGCGGAAGAAGGCGTTTGTCAGGATGAGTCGGTGTTCTACGCAGGTCCGTAGAAGGAGTAGCACCCAGCGCTCCTTTTCAGACACCAGGGTCTCTGCTGACGCTGGCGTTGAAGTCGCCAAGAACAATCAGTTTTATCCGCCTTTGGCACGGTCGCCAGGAGAGCGTGCAGGTCCTCGTAGAATTTGTCCCTTGCCGCGTGGAGGCCGGCCATCGGCAGAGCGTAGGCGCTGATGATGGTGGCCAATTTGTCTCCCCAGATATGGAGGTGGAGGCTCATCAGGAGATTGTTGATGCTATGCGACACACAGATAACTGGAGTGTGTGCAGGTTCTCGTAGAAGTTGTCCCTCGCGGCGTCAAGGCTGTTCATCAAGGAGCGTAGACGTTGATAATGGTGGCGAATTTAACTCCCCGAAGAGGCAGACGGAGGCTCATATTTTAATCGTTGATGTCCCGTGGCAGACAGGGCAGTCCCCTCACGATTTCCTTCCGAATGGCAAAGGCGACGCCTGCATCTCGTCGTTTTGCCTTGTGTCGACCGCCCATAAAAATGCGTTGCAACGATCTGGTGAAGAAACACCGCCAGCCAAAGGTGCCTGTCTGACTGGAAAGACGGTTATAGGAGTTTTACGGGCGGAGCCTTTATATGCATAGATGTAGTCGGCACCGACGGATAAACGGGTCTCGCTGATTGCAAAGATGTCTACCTTGTAGCGATTCATTTCCCGAGCGACTAGCGCCGTCCTTCGTTCCGGTCGGTTGCTCTTGGGATTATTCGATAGGGAAAAGACATTCCAGGCTGGCAGAGTGAGCGGACTCGCTCTAGCAGCCTATGGAGTAGGGTGGCGGGGAAGAAGACGAGAAGGAGGAGGAGGAGGAGGATTAAGAAAGAGAGTATTTTGTCTTATGTTGTGGTTTCGATAGCCAGTTAATCAGTTTGCGATCCACGACCTCCGTGCAGATGTCACAAACCTAGAATTTGTTCATCGCACTGTTTACGGCCCCTCCACCTCGCGGGAGAAGGTAGGGCCGCTTTATCGCATCAGAGGCTGTAATGAGAGAAGGGCCATTGGCCTGGTCCGCCTACATGATTATACTTCGCCCTTACCGTAGAATTTTCGGTCGTGGGGTAAGACAATAGAATTGGGAGTGTAAAGGGCGAAGGTTGAGGGGGGGGCGGAGAATAGGTGCGAAGGAGTAGAAAGGGATACGTCTTCTAGCCGTTTGGCGCGTAGCTTACTGAATGTTGAAATGCGAAAGTGAGCGGCCATCGACAACCAAGCCTAACCTTGTGTCCTTCTGCGCGGTTGTTTACGGAACCTCATCTGGGCAATGGCGGTGTCAGCGGTGGCGGAAGGGAGAAGCAGAATTACCGTGTGTGGAGATACACACACGGATAACCTTAACTGGTTTAGCCCGACGGTCGAGGCGGTTACCGGGGTGTGGCCACTAGACAGAGCCCATTTTCTGAGAGCCACTTGTGAGAGTTGGGTGCCAGTTAATGGACGTTAAGCGTAGTCAGCATCTGAGAGCTAGTGAGCGATCTACTACGACAGTCATGGGGACCCATAAGTGGACAAACATAAAGAAGGTGGGCTAATCCATGAAATGTCAATCGAAATTCCAAAGTGCGTTTTCGTTTCGGAAAGATTAATTATACGGGATTGTAACACTAATCATCCTACAGCATAATTCTAAAATAACTCTCGATGTCCGCTTTTAAACTAACTTCTTTCCTATGCATGCAAAAACTATACTCTGTAGAAAAATGACTAGTTAAGAAGCGCGCACTTTTCTCATTAATTTGTGATGCCCTTAAACGTTAAATTATATTTCTTGGAAAACATGCATAAGTATAATCATTATTCTGCACATTCGGTCGAAAATGACGTCTTTTTCCAATTTGATATTTGAAGGAACAGTATAATTTGGTTTTATAGAACTTTTCCAATTCCGGAATAATTTTGAACCCCACCTGCCGTTAAACTTGCATTCAGGGTTCCCAAACTACAAGCCTTATATTTTCCACGTACGGAAAACCCTACATTTCTCTACAGTATTAAGAGGAGACTATTATGAGGTTCATAAAATTAAGCAGTAGTTTTGAGTCACATTGTTAACTTTACAAGCCACGTTGGTAAATCCAGAGACATGACGTTTTATGGAGGACCATGTCACGGCATTGAAAAACCTCACATATAAAAACTATTTAAAAACAAATTTATACCCTTCCTTAGAGTGTACAAATAGAAGAAGACTTAATTTTCTACCGAATGAGCAGAAGAATGAATATTTTTATACATGTTTTCCATGAAATATAATTGAATCTTTAAGGGCATCGAAAATAACTGAAAATGCATGCTACGTATGAAGTCATTTTTTACGGAATATGGTTTTAGATGCAGCCGGAATGAAGTTTTTTCAAAAGCCGGCGTCCTGTGGCAACTGAATTACAAGTCCCAATCGTCTACCGTCACTGTAAAGGAAATCGCGCAAGGGTCACCCTTGAGCACATAATAGACATCGTCGGTCGGGATGGAGGTGTGTCCAGCTGTGGGGTCGCGTGATGGTCGCAGTAGGTCACCCGGTGTCTCGCGAGTGCTGACTACGCTTTGTGTCCATTGACAGGCATTCAACTCTCACGTGTGGCTCCCCAAAGCTAGCAGCCACATCCTTGCACCCGCCTGTGCCGTCGGGCTAAACCAGGTGATGTTATCTGTGTGTTTATCTTCACACCCGGTAATTCTACCTCCCCACCAGCCAGGTCACGGTCGCGTGTTTCTGTGATGCGACAGATTCTCTGTTTTGTCTCTACGGGTAAGGAGTGGCACACCGAGGTGCATTTTCGGCCGCGGCAACTACCTGCCTCCTTCCTTACCTCCTCACAATCGGTGGAAGATGGCTCTCCACCCGAAGCGAAAACGCGGGGAGGGGGGAGTTCGAGAGTATACACGAGAAGCGCAATGGTCCAAATCACGTAATGCGGCCACTGAAAAAGACATGGTATGCGTCCGGACATTTAAATAATACCGAATTTGAAGGAAGACGGATTGTGCATGATTTAGCCTGTGGTGATATTGCACTTGCATAGCATCTATCTCACTCGCTACTCCTCTCCTGTAAATTCTTAAAGGTCAAAAGATACCCGAATTGAATATTAGGGATTCCTCTCGATGATGCATCCTTCCTCATCACCTTTTCCAAGTACTCTGTCATAAACCTGGTGAGAGCATATTCAGTGCTGAATTTCGTTACACAAGCACCCAATCTGACGGTCATCGGGGATTCCTTCATATTACTTGCGCACTTTAAAACGCCTATTACTTTGAATGGAGAAAACCCCCTGCGGAGTATTGAAAGCAGCCCTCATCCTAATGCCCATTTCGGATGTTTGGTGGAGCTAGCGAGCTGGCTTGATTTCTCATGTACATCTCAGCAGCTAAATTAGGACTCAACGACAGATCATCAAAGGCAGCTTGAGTCGGCAGCCAGTGGGAATACTTGCCGGGAACTTCTGTTTGCACTTCGACTCGCTACATAAACAGAACTTGTTCCAGTTCTGATTGGCTAGGTTATTACCGCCGGTAGGCATCCTTCAGCATGTTTTGTATCGCTCAGAACCCAATAAAAGCCCTGTATAAATCATCGCGTTGAACATGTGCGTTCCATTTTATGAACTAAGAAGAGGCTAAACCGTGATGACTGGATGCGTGCGGTTTCATCGTACGTGGATCCTAATTATAGCATTATTAGGAATAACGCGGATACTCTGCGATGTCTACTTCACAAGCGAATGGGTACGAAACGCTGTCAAAACTATGAAAATTCGAGTTCCATCAGTAATATGCAATGCTAGCTGGATTAGTATCAGTGAAATGACACAGGACGGCACCTACGACCTGAGTTTTCGTTATTGTGTAGATTCGCACCTCCCATTAACCAGATACGACACACTCCCGCTCGATCTCATCAGCAAGACTGGTGGAGGTCGGAATATTACCTTTGCAGAGATGGCCCAAGTAAACGATACTGAGTGGAAAAGACCAATTAATCCGGACGTGTTCCTGCTATATCCGCAGGGTTTTGCTCTGCGTGAGATCAGTCGGAATTACCGGGAGACTGGCTTGGTTCCAGAGGTAAGCGCAGGTTCACTGTCAATTTAATATCTGCTTTATTGCCTCTGGAGTACCTAGTGCTGATTGGGGCTGCATCACATTTCGTTACCTGGAAAGCCGTTTGGGTCTTATGTTCAAGCGGAATGTGGGCATTGAAAGTAAGATAAGACGAAGAGGGATACTGAAATCTAAACCTACCACAAACCCTAGACCTATGCCTAGCCTTAACCCTGGACCAAATCCTAAACTTTACCTTTCCCCTAAAATTAAACATAACCTTAGACTTAAACTTACCCTAACACCAACCTTAGTGCCAACCTTCACGGCAATCCAAACTCCAACTCTAACTGAAACCCTTAAACGCAGCACAAAACTTAACCTTAAATTCAATTCTCAGTCTGACACAAACCCAAACCCTAAAATTAACCATAACTTTAAACCGAAACATCAGATTGCTTTTTTCCGTTTTAGCTTTGGCTACTTTTCCACCCACGATTTCTGCATCACTCTTCGCCTTACTTTACTTTCAATGCCCACATTCTGCTTACACTTGGGACCAGGACAGCGAAAACAGATCACTGCCCGTCCCCTGACACGCAGAGTAGTCATCATGGATGTCATTCGTTCGTCAATTTCGGTCGGTTGCCTTGTTTGATCTCTAGCACCATCAGATGCTCTGCCGCCGTGTTGATCCCCCAAGTTCTCTCTAGACACCAGCCTTCATCGCATTTGTCTGGTAGGGATCGCCTCTCTCTCTGGCTGAGCCTTCGATGCAGAGCGCATATCGATCGTCTGCACGTGAGCACTTCTCACGATTCCTTCCACTTTGGTCCAATCAGCGAGATGCGTTATGCACGCACTCTATCGCGCAAATAACCCTGACGTCACAGCCAGTCGGAAAAGATTGTGTTTTTGATTACCTAGGCCTAACTCCTCCCATTTTATGCGCTATCGCAGTGCAGAGGGGTATTGATGAATCTCGTTGTTTTGTATACCGGAGCAAATCCCCTCTGTGTTGACAGCGCAAAACAGTAAGTGTATTCACTTCTCTAATTTCAGTGCGCACACCTTAGTCAGCAGCTGACAAACGCCTCAAGAAAATTTTATGGCAAATGCTAGGTCAGAAGACGGTCCTCCGCGGATTACGCAATTAAGAATTCAGGTAAATACTCGTGTTTAGGATCCATGAAAAATATATGCATACGTTTCAGGAAAGTTGGTTGGTTAAGACTCTGAACTTTTGAAATGCAATTAACGTGACGATACCCTTGGATAAGTGAAAGAATTCTGTGCCCTTAAGGATGTGTCTTGTGATTTCAACGACACCAGGATCAGACGTCTTACAAAGAACATTCCTGGCCTCCTCAGTACGCCTCATTTTGTTTAAAATTACGCGACGACGCAGAATTCATTCGAAGTATACTTTGCGCTGTATCCGCGGTATAATTGTTCTTAATGCATACAAAGCCCTCTTGTACGTTTGCAGACTCCAGTCAACAGCCTTACCATACGGTTTCTCAATGTGAGCACTTCTATTTATCCACCGGAAGGAATTAACGCTTCTGACCCCAAACACAACCACGATCTCGTCGTCATTGTGAAATCAGGCGTCTTCAACTTCAAAGACAGACAAAACTTTCGCAGATACTACGCCCATCTGCGAAACGAGAGCGGCGCTAAACTGACTTATCGCATAGGAGAAATGTTCGGTTACTTCTACATGCTGGGTTACGATCACGTGGCGGATATGGCTTTGGCCATGTTCTACACCAAACGCATTCCCATTCACGATGCGTGGTTGGGTCTGGTGATGCATAGGATTGGCCTTCAGTTCGAGTTGCCAGCTGGGATCGTGTGCTGCTTGAAAAATCAGGAAAATGTCACCGGTTATATCGCCTTGCCCCTCCAATCTCTCCGCAGCACATCTGTATGGTGAGAGGAAAATTTGTATTCACGACAGCCAGTGCATTTTCTTCATTTGTCACTCATCCGTCACATGCATGCCAGGGATTTTACTGGTACTTTGTCCTATCGTATGATAATTTATTGCGAATTGTCTGAACTTTCGTATGCTATCTTGGCCTTCGTCCGAGTTAATTCCGCTTCTTTCGGACTTGCATATGCTTCATTTCATGAAATAAATCGGCTGAGCCGGTCGTGGCATCAGGGGTGTGATCACCTGTGGCGACCGTGTGGGTGGTGGTGGTGGTGGTGTTGGTGGTGGTGCTCGTATTGATCCCCCAACTTCTCTCTAGCCACCAGCTTTCATCGCATTTGTCTGGTAGGGATCGCCTCTTTCTCTCGCTTAGCCTTCGATGCAGAGCGCATATCGATCGTCTGCACGTGAGCACTTCTCACGATTCCTTCCAATTTGGTCCAATCAGCGAGATGCGCTATGCACAGCACTCTGTCGCACAAATAACCCGGATGTCACAGCCAGTCGGAGAAGATTGGGTTTTGCTTGTCAAGGTCTAACTCCTCCCATCTTATGCGCTATCGCCGTGCAGACCGGTATTGATGAATTTCGTTGTTTTGTATGCCGGAGCATATTCCCTTTGCTGTTGACAGCGCAAAACAGTAGAAGTATTCAGTTCCTCAAGTTCAGTGTGCACACCTTAGTCAGCAGTTGACAAGCACCCAAAGAAAATCTTATGGCAAATGCTAGGCCAGAAGATGGTCAGCCGATAATTACTCAATTCAGAATTCAGGTAAATATTTAAGTATTAGGATCCATGCAAAACATATGCATACGTTTCAGGACAGTTGGTTGATTGAGATTTTGAACTTTGGAAATGCAATTAACATGACGAAACCCTTTGATAACTGATAGAATTCTGGGCACTTAAGGATTTTTCTTGTGATTTCAACGACATCGGGATCTGACACCTTACAAAGAACACTTTCAGTATCCTCAATGTGCTTCCTTTTGTTTAAACTAACGTGATGACACAGAATTCATTCGAAGTATACTTTGTGTTGTCTCCGCGGCAAAATTGTTCTTTATGCATCCAAAACCCTCTTGTACGTTTGCAGCCTCCCATTAACGGCCCCAGCATGCGGTTTCTCAAAGTGAGCACTTTGGTTTGTCCACCAGAGCGAGATGACGTCGCTGACCACAAACACAACCACGACCTCGTCGTCATTGTGAAATCAACTGTCTACAACTTCGACGACAGACAAAAATTTCGCAGACTCTACGCTCATCTGCGAAATGAGAGTAGCGCTAAACCACATAATCGCAAAGGAGTAGTGTTCGTGGTGGGTCTGCCCACAACCACAAGCAGCAATTCATTCCAACGCGATGGTTTCAACATCTCACTGCCCGGTCGCGCCGGCAACTCGCTCGTCAACATTGCAAACCGCCGCGCCCAGATTCGAACTCGACTGGAGCAGGAGATGCGTGAACACGATGATCTCATTGTGGCCGACTTCGAGGACACCTACTACAATCTGTTTCTGAAGATGCATCACACATTCGTGTGGGCGGCCAGGTTCTGTCGCGAACGTCCTGCCTTCATGTTCCTCGACGACGACATTGGTTTCAATGAGAAGCGCCTGCAGGCTGTGCTGGCCACTCTGCCGGTTGATTGGCGGCGCACGGTTTCTATTTCGAGTACTCGCTGGAATAGTCCCACAGTGCGTTCCACGGACACTACGGCCGTCCGAAAATGGGCCCTGTCGAAGCGGGAACTTCCGTGGCCAGTGCATGCTCCCTACAGCAATGGATACTTTTACATGCTTGGTTACGATCACGTGGCGGATCTGGCTTTGGCCATGTTCTACACTAAGCGCATTCCCATTGACGATGCGTGGTTGGGTCTGGTGATGCATAGGATTGGTCTTCAGTTCGAGTTGCCATCTGGGATCGTGTACTCCTTGAAACATCAGGAAAATGTCACCGGCTATATCGCCTTGCCCCTCCAATCTCTCCGCAGCACATCTGTATGGTGAGAGGAAAATTTGTATTCACGACAGCTACTGTATTTTCTTCATTTGTCACTCATCCGTCACATGCATTTCAGGGATTTTACTGGTAATTTGCCATGTCGTATGATAATTTATTGCGAATTGTCTGAACTTTCGCATGTTATCTTGGGCTTCGTCCAAGTTAATTCCGCTTCTTTCGGACTTGCACATGCTTCATTACATGAACGAAATCAGCTGAGCCGGTCGTGGCAACAGGGGTGCGATCACCTGTGGCGACCGTGTGGGTGGTGGTGGTGGTGGTGGTGTTGGTGGTGGTGCCCGTGATGATGGTTGTGCCCGTGGTGCCCGTGGTGGTGCCCGTGATGGTCAGTGCAGTGAGGATTGGTGAAGGAATAACGATGGAAGCGTTTTTGAAAGCAGGAAATGGAGTTGTCGTTTTCTTGTTCCATTGGGTCCGGAGATATCCGCGGAGGCGGATCCGTACGCCCGTAGGTTCGTCCACATCGTGGGCAGGCTGCTGCGGGGGGGGTGACGTTGGGTGCGCTTGAGACTTGTTGTTAGTTCTTATGTCCTTGGCAGCGCTGATTCAGTAGGCTTCGTAGACTGCTCCTTCAGGCTTCTCTGTTCTTCCCCTGTAAGCCACTTCGTGGTCGAGTTTGATGTTGCACGATACTGATGCGAAGGCCGCTGGTGCATGGAAATTGTTCATCCCGAATTTTGAGCAGCCTGATTTAAAGACACTTGTGGACTATTGCATATCCGTCTCTGTCGCGGTGTTGAACGTGAAATCGCCTGTGAATAACAGATGGTGGGCAGTAGTCGTGGAAAGAGTAAGAGGCTGGCCGTCAATCCTGTGGACGATGCAGATCCCAGGGCGCCCATCATAATAGGCGTCTATAGCCATGACAGAGCAAATGAGACTGAAGAGGATGGGAGGAAAGACTCTGTCTTGCTTCATTCCATTGATCATTGCGAGTGCTCCTGTAACGTCCGCAGTACCCGTGAAGCGCGCCATCATCCTCTCAACAGTCCGAGGCATCATGTACGGAAATCGTTCCGGACAGTCAAATTTCTGCATGATTTTCCGGAGACCATCGTAATTCACTGTGTCTGACGCGAGCGTCACTTCGCCTTGGGAGACCACTCCAGAAGAAGTTGTAGATATCACTACAGCCGAGATTGTATAGGATCCCGGTGCTTCTCCGATTAAGATGGTTTCTGGTTAGGAAAGAAGGGATGTATAGGATGTCGACTGTTTCCACTTGGGGTTGCCGGTTGATGACGGCCACGGATATCCTGTATGGGCGGTTGAGGACACTTCTGAAGTGCTTGGGCTAACACCTCAAAACTTGCAACTTCTCCGTCGGGAGTGTTTTTCCATCGGACCTGAGAATCTTAAAATTAAGGCATATTTGCGAACGTAAATATTATTAATCTCCAATTAAAAACTAAAATGTCAGAAAATTGCCATATTACAATTCGCTTAAATAGGGCTCGCTTTAAAATGAAGGTGGACGCATGGAATGATGAAAATGATGTATAATAGTAAAAAATGAAATCGATCAGTATTTTGTTGATTGTCCATTTGCATGACTGTTTCATATTCGCCTTATAGCAATGTCTTTTGACAAGTGCGAAAATAATTTCGATCGGATTGAGATCTGGACTGTTGACAAGGATGAAAATCGACTAGAGTTCACACGCGGACAGGTTGGCTGTTGCCTAAATAGTCAGATTACGGTTAAGTGCTTTTTTAGGTCATACGTCTTTAGAACGATTGACAGGTGCATTTTCGCATAAAATTATGGTACCCAGCCGGCGTCGGTGGATGTCATTGTAATCGAAAACAGCCCGCACAATTTTGGCGAACACTTAGCTGTTGATGGTGTCCGTAGTTGACCACCAGACTGACCTCTCTCCGGATTTAATCCCCATCAAAAAAATTAACCTTCCACAATTCTTGAATGCTGCGGTTAGCACAGTGTGGTTTTTTGGAAAGTTATTTTCGCATATGACCATATGGGTCGACATCATTGGCTTGTCTAAAAATAAGACCTCATCGCAGAAGTAAATGCTCTTCAAGACTGAGTAACGATAATCAATATATTTCAGCAATTAAAAACGTGTCTTAATAAGTTTCCTATTTAAAAAGAGCATAATCATGAGTTTCTGTTGATGAAGTTCAAATTCTTGCATTCTTTTCCTAATTATGTCCAGAGAGATCATCGGCAGATTGTTCCTTTAAATAAGCTTAATGGACATATAATGATAATTTTTAATGGTACAACGAACAAAAACGCCGTCTTGCTTTAGTCGTTTAACCCGCCATGGTTATTTTTAGGTACGGTTCTATCATTATTTATTCACCACAGACCAAAATTACTAGTATTTAATTACTTGCTAACGACTCACGCGACAATCCTTCCGCGGCTAATTTCCGCATCCTTTCATAGTCGACTGCTGAAAGACATTGTCTGGACATGTTTATCGAACGGAGTGAAACAGAAAAGTGGCGGCATGTCTCGCGTGCTCAATATATATCTGTTTACGCATATTGGTTATCGGTGTGGTAAAACAAACTACTGTAAAAAAAACTATTGCGAAATGTTATGGCACGAAACGCCAACAATTTTCATAAAAGAATTTTCAGCTGTTACAAGGAAGGGCATTATGTCAAAAATAAGAAAATAAAACATCAAACAGTTACGGAAGTTGGTTTCAGATTGGCGGCGTTTTTGAAACCACACAGATGAACGAACAGTCCCAAGTGTTAAAAAAGTAACGTAACGAAATGGGCTGTACAGTAGTCTGTCTAGAGATAATTGGTGTTAGCTCCACTTACGTGTTTGGTTGCCCCTCTTTGAACTTTCTCAAGGATACTGAGATCTTTAGAGGTCCAGGGTTTCCACGCCTGAATAGCAAACTCTAGCTGTGGCCGTACAAATGTCCGAAAGACTTTAACGAAGCATTACTCATCGAAAGTAGAGAAAGCTCCTTTGACAAGATAAAGGTCTGACATCGCGGAATTCGCTACTTAAGAGCAGTGGAGCGACGGTTTTAGAGAAGCCGTTACCCCCACACTCACGTCTTTCTGGGCGTCTACCTTCTCGCAATGGTATGCCATTTAGGTGGTAAACCCTCCGGCTCAGAGATCGGATCCTGCCGACTCACAAGACATTCCACTTACTCACATTAAACGGCAAAAGCCAGACCTGTAGCCAGTTCTCGAGTCAGTCCAGGTCTGCCTGCAAGCGGTCTTCGTCAAATTCACTTCGGATGACGTTCCAACGTGTAGCATCATCAGCGAACATGTCAACATCACAATTCAGTTCACTGACGCAGTCGTTGATGTATATAATGAATAGGGTAGGGCCAAGAACGGAGTCTTGTGGAACACCGCTTTCAAGCACTACCTCTGCCGACTGCCTGTTACCGACGTGGGCGATTTGAGATCGACCGATCAAGAAGCTTTGAATCTACCTCAGGAGATAAGTCCTTATGCCTGTTCGGCTTAATTTGTACAGGAGACGCTGATGTGGTACACTGTCTAATGCTTTCATAAAATCGACGTAGACTCCGGCACTGCATTGCCGCCATCGAATGCCCGGGTCCAGCGTTCTTACCAATAAAGTATGTCACGCATGATCTGCCTCTACAAAATCCGTGCTGGGCATCGCATAGCAGATTATGATGTTCTAAGAAGCGCATTATTTCTAGCAAATTGAAGTAAGGCTGATTGTTCTATAGTTGTTTGCCAAGACCTTGCTTCCGCCTTTGTAAAGGAAGGAACGAAATTCAGAGGTCTGTAGTCTTGGGTTGCGCAGAGGACTCTGATTTAACAGGCAGTAGATTTCAGGACGCATTCAACACATAGAACAACGATGAACCCAGCGAACACGACAAAGGACTTAGTGATAGAGCTTGCCGGAATGCAGTCGTAGAACATGCGCCATGCATTCATTTTTTAGCGCACATTTATACTCAAGTCTTATTTTTTTGATGTTTATTCGAATCCACCACATCGAAAGACACATGGCCACAATGAGCAGGGAAATAATTGTAGCGCTGCAATGAGGTTGGTTATCGCCAATTGTTAGGACCAAATGACCACATTCACATAGTATTAATAAGTATTCGGTTTCACATAAAGCATATATACAGGACCCAATGAAATACACAGATCTAAGTTAGGTATAGTACGATGTTTTACCTGGTGCAGAATATCATATTGGCAAGACCATTTCGCAGTCCGCATAATCACTAAAATCGTAGTCATTTAACGCACAAAAATAAGCCAAAGAAGAGGAAGACGTCGTATGGACACGCAGACGATGTTAATGGGGTTTTTGAGGGATTATTTTGTTTGGTAGCCATGGATGCAAATATCGTCAAACCGAAATTCCACTACAGTTGTCCTCGCGTGTATGCGCTCAGGAGAGATTGGAGGGGCAAGGCGATATAGCCGGTGACATTTTCCTGATGTTTCAAGGAGTACACGATCCCAGCTGGCAACTCGAACTGAAGACCAATCCTATGCATCACCAGACCCAACCACGCATCGTCAATGGGAATGCGCTTAGTGTAGAACATGACCAACGCCAGATCCGCCACGTGATCGTAAACAAGCATGTAAAAGTATCCGTTGCTGTAGGGCGCATGCACTGGCCACGGAACCTCCCGTTTCGACAGTGCCCATTTTCGGACGGCCGGAGTGTCCGTGAGACGCACTGTGGGGCTATTCCAGCGAGTACTCGAAATGGAAACTCTGCGCCGCCAATCCAGCGGCAGACTGGACAGAACGGCCTGGAGGCGCTTCTCATTAAACCAATGTCATCTTCCAGGAACATGAAGGCAGGACGTTCGCGACAGAGCCTGACCGCCCACACGAATGTGTGATGCATCTTCACAGACAGATTGTAGTAGGTGTCCTCGAAGTCGCCCGCGATGAGATCATCGTGAGTCTTCAACTGTCATCATAATAATAATTATTTATATGTTAACCTTTTTGACTCCTGGATAATCTATTAACTTTTTTACTGCCCATAGTGAATGGAGCCATGTTTGTTGTAAATTTTGAATTTGATATTTTAAAATATAGGGAATCCCTCTCTCTCTCTCTCACTCTCTCTCTAACTCAGAGAAGCGGCCATTAACGTCAAAAACTGCCAGAACATGTGTTTGGTCAATTTATGGTCAAACTTCTAATCATTTTCGCTGATAAAATTACTTAGACGCATGTTCAAAAAGAAAATCGGATATTTTGTTTGAAGGAGCTATGCGAATGAGTACAATGCCCAACGTTCTACTGCCTAGAAATTCTCGCCTCAGTCTCCAACATCATCTCACAGGAGTTGGGTCAAACATCGTATTTCCTAGGGACTGGGAAGCGTGACTGGAAATAGAAGCCGCATTTGCTAAAATTGTTCCTCTCAAGGTCATATAGAACTGCGTGTGTGTTCGTTGCCAGAGCAAATCCAGATGCCCCTTGACCTTCCGCAATACCCCGTAATTCCCTCTAGACCTCAGCAGATTACACCGACTTTCATGTATTCTGCGCTGGGACTACAGAATACATGTGGGCATAGGCCTGATTGGGCACAAAAAATTGTAAGCAACAACGCTTAAGAGCGCACTGTAAGATCAGCAGTTAACAATTTTCAGAACATCAATCACATACCGTAGATGAGCTAACACATGAAATTTTGACCGAAATTGTGAAATGTCATTTCGACTCGAAAAGATGACTAAAGTAGGAGTGGAATATTCATTAGTATGTAGCATAGTATCAAGGTATTCCGACTTCTTTGCGATACCGGCTTTTTCACGAACTTCTATTCGGCCGCCTGCAAAATCTACACTTCTGTAAAAAAGACTACTTAATTGGTGTGGATATTACTCATTGATTTTCAATGCCCCTATGAATTCAAATACATTTCGTAGGAAACATGCATGATACTAACCATTCTTTCCCACTTTTAGTAGAAAATTACACCTACAAAGTTCATACTTGACGGAGGGCTACAATTCGGTCTTTAAAACGGTTTCTGTCTATGAGGTTTTCTAAGACCGCGAAATGTCTCTTCATTTACTAATATTGCTTGTATAGTTGACAATATGGTTCAAGTTCACTGACAAA
Organism: Spirometra erinaceieuropaei; assembly: GCA_902702965.1. Taxonomy (NCBI): domain Eukaryota; kingdom Metazoa; phylum Platyhelminthes; class Cestoda; order Diphyllobothriidea; family Diphyllobothriidae; genus Spirometra; species Spirometra erinaceieuropaei. The sequence continues at coordinate 815,224 of CACRXP010000053.1, read as the reverse complement.
TATATACGGTATATCTTGGAACGGTAGATCAATGAGTGGTTTTTCGTACACGAAAAATATACAGCTTGTAGTTTTTAAACCCTGAGTGCAAAAGTAACAGCATGACGAGTTCGAAATTATTCGGAAATTGGAAAAAATTTTAAAAGCGAATTATAACCTTCATTCTAGTATGAAATTTGAAGAAGACGTAATTTTCCACAAAATTAATACAATGAATATGTGTGTGCATATTTTCTATGACATATATTTGAAGTTATAAGTTAACAGAAAATCAACGAAAAAATTTCATTCTACATAAGTAGTTCTTTTTTTACCGAGCGCAATTTTTGCAGGCGACCGAAAAGAAGTTCTTTCCAAAGCCAACATGACAATTATTATTACAATCCCACTCAAACATCTTTTCGAGTCGAAAAGACTATCGGAATTTCCGTTAACATTTCATGAGTTAGCACACCTTCGGGCTTGGGTATGGCTGGCTAACGACGGCTAATAAGCCAGAAATGGCCATTCCAGTCTCCCTTGTCTTTGTCGGTAATATCATTCTGCCTATATATCATGCGCCGCTGTGCGGCTGCTGGTTGGGCTCGAGAGAGAGCTCTTAAGGCAAAACGGAACGAGTGAGTTCCGTATCCACGATCGGTGAGCGCCCCCTAACATCACATAATATATATATATATACAGGCAGAGTAACGTTATCAGCAATACCATGGCGACTAGAATGGCCATTTCGGGCTCATTAGCCGTCGCCAGGCAGTCACACCGAACCCTGAAGTGGGACTCGATCCTATCTCCCGCTCCGCAATGCGGCAGCTGGTTGGGCTCGATAGAGAGCCCTAAGGCACAACGGGACGAGTGAGTTCCGTAAAAAACGACCAGTGAGCGCCTCTCTATCATATGTATGTATGAAGTGAAAAACAGGTATCCTAAGAAATCTAATAAGAAGGACAGAATTCTTTGGAAGACTGTAAATTTTATTGTGTAGATTTTCGAGACTGGTTCCCCAACTCGATCTAGATACTACACAGAAAATCGTTTAGGACGGATTCAGACTGGTCCAACAAATTCCCTGGAGGTGAGAAATTGCAAATAGCACGCATTGATGCAGACTTTAACCAATCATGAAATCCTTTGTTAGACTCAGTCTAGAAGTTAAGTGCTTTTGTACACTCATAGTCCTAAGACGAGCTGGAGAACCAATCTCGGAAATCTACACAACACGTTTTGTATTTTCTCAAAGAAATCCATCTCGAGCCCAACCAGCAGCCGCACAGCGGCGCATGATATATAGGCAGAATGGTATTACCGACAAAGACAAGGGAGACTGAAATGGCCATTTCCGACTTATTAGCCGTCGTCAGCCAGCCATACCCAAGCCCGAAGTGTAAAACATCCGAGCCTCGAACTCGCGACCTGTAGGTTTAGAAGTCCACGCCTCTACCCACCGGGCCACGAGCCCGTTGCCCTGTCGGTTTTCGATCGGGAATATACAATGGTAGGGGGCGCTCACCGATCGTGGATACGGAACTCATTCGTTCCGTTTTGCCTTAAGGGCTCTTTCTCGAGCCCAACCAGCAGCCTCATAGCGGGCGCACAGCAGAGGCTAGGCATCGTTTCATTGGATTCGCCTTCGTTTCGCACAGCACCGAGAAATGCATCGTCCAATTCATCGACGAATGCTCATTTTTTTTGTAAAATACACACTTGAAAGATTTAGCAAAACGGAGCTGACTTGAGGGAATATTCAGGGTTTTACTCAATCATTTACAAACAACCATTCGAAGAGCAAAACTCGCACGCGATGATGTATAAAAATCGACCAAAACGTGGTGAAGTTACAACAAGGGCATGCAGACGTCGTCTTTAGGGTTTCTGGAAGGTGTTTTTCCCTGGTTGTCATGACTACCAGCATTTTTTTCAAACGATCTGTCCTACAGTTGCTTTTGCGTCGATGCACTGAGGAGGGAATTAAGGGGTAAAACAATATACCCGCTGACATTGGCTTGATGCTTCATGGAGCTGGTGATCCCAGTTGGTAAGTTGAAATGGAGGCCAATCCTATGCATCACCAGACCCAACCAGATATCGTCAATGGGAAGGCTCTTGGTGAAGGACATGGCCAACGCCAGATCCGCCACGTGATCGTAACCAAGCATGTAAAAGTAACCGTTGCTGTAGGGCGCATGCACTGGCCACGGAACCTCCCGCTTCGACAGTGCCCACTTCCGATATGCAGCAGAATCGGTAGGACGCACGGTGGGACTATTCCAGTGAGTACTCGAAATGGAAACTCTGCGCCGCCAATCCACCGGCAGACTGAACAGAACGGCCTGGAGGCGCTTCTCATTGAAACCAATGTCATCTTCGAGGAACATGAAGGCAGGACGTTCGCGACAGAACCTCGCCGCCCACACGAATGTGTGATGCATCTTCACAGACAGATTATAGTAGGTGTCCTCGAAGTCGCCCACGATGAGATCATCGTGTTCACGCATCTCCTGCTCTAGGCGAGTTCGAATCTGGGCGCGGCGGTTTACAATGTTGACGAGCGAGTTCCCGGCGCGACCGGGCAGTGAGATGTTGAAACCATCGCGTTGGAAGGAATTGCTGCTTGCGCTTGTTGGCAGGCCCACCACGAACACTACTCCTATGCGATAAGGCAGCTTAGCGCCGCTCTCGTTTCGCAGATTGGCGTAGAATCTGCGAAAGTTTTGTCTGTCCTCGAAGTTGTAGACGGCTGATTTCACAATGACGACGAGGTCGTGGATGTGTTCGCGGTCAGAAGCGTTAATTCCTTCCGGTGGACAAACCGAAGTGCTCACTTTGAGTAACCGTATGGTGGGGCTATTTAATGGAGGCTAAAAGTGTACAAGAAAGAGGCGTTTTGGGCTCGGAGGCATTATGAAAGCAGAAATAAATAGGTGTCCTGTGGATTCTCTAGGGGTAGCCGGCAGCTGTACGGCTGCTGGCGGGCTCAAGAGGGATCCCTAAAGAACAAAGCGACAAGTGGATTCCATAACGCGATTGGTGCGCACCCCTACGTCATTCTTAATGTACCCGATCACACATCACCGGCACCTCTCAAGTAGGTGAGGAGTGTGCAATTTGACTCATTTCTCCAGGTGGCTTCCCCGTTGTGTGTGTGTGTGTGACGTCTGAGCGGTTCGTTCCCCTCGTGTGTGCGTGTGGGTATGGAGAACGGGTCGTGCGTAGGGCGCGCGTAGACGGACTGTCTAGCTCTGTCGTCCACTGCACCTATTCCAGGTCAGATATCCGACCGGTTTGGACAGTGACCTGGTGTCTGGGAGGGTGAGATCGACCCCCTGATCGCATAATCCCTTACTACAAACAATCTGACGCGCTTGAGAATATCGAGGTGCCTTAAAAGCCGAGCCAGCCCCTGTTTATTCCTGCGTACGTTGTGGACCAGAGAGTGTAGTGGTGCACCCAGTTGCGGGTGTTCGGCTGCGTCACGGGCTTACGTCCGCTCCCGCCTCCTGTCTCCTTGGCTCTGTCTTGACACCGGGTCGCGGTGGAGAAAGAGGGGGTTGAGGTAGATGCTGCGCAAGTTTACCATCACTTTAGGCTAGGTCACGCGCAAGTTACCGTCCCTGTTGTGAAACACACGGGGGACATCGTCGGTCACGACGGTCTACTTTTTATACCTGCTAGCACTTTAAGTTCCTGCTATATTTATAGGAAAGAAGGAGGACTGGTCGGACAGTCTGTTTATTGTTCTGAGGTTTTGAATCCCTGCAGAAGTCCATCGTCAGAGGTAGTTGTGGCGACAGAACGAGCAACGACTGTGGGGGTGTGTTAGTCGAACGTCGATCGATGGCGCTTGCCTGGAGGTGGCTGCCCAGGGCTCTGTACGCTGGCGTCAAAAGCGAGACTATGTGCTGGAATCGCACACCGACCCAAAGCCACCAAGTACCGCAAGTTTATGGGAGCAAATGTCCGGTTAAATCCCGTTGAGCAATCTGGGGTAGTCGAACATATTTTGTGCGAAAACTGCCCTTGTTACTACACAGATCAGATTGAGCGTATGCTCGGATCGCGTACACACAAAACTAGCTGGCTTATAAAGATAAACCAATTGTTCTGCTGCTCGCCCAATCTTCTTTTTACAGAAAATCAGCCAGGTACTGTGTGCTAGCATGCACAACGAGACTGAGTGGACTTTGCAACATTCTCTTTCATCTTTTACCTTATTTTCCGAACAGTATCAAAGACTGCATTTGATGCATAAATTTTACCCACCTCAGGAACACAGCCGGTCTCCCTGTAATTCTTGATGAGTTCAGGCAGTGCAAAACCCTGCGGATACAAAAGGAAGACGCCCGGATCAATTGGCCTTTTCCAGTCAGTATCGCTTATTTTCGCCAGCTCTGCATAGCTGATATTGCGATCTCCATTCTTCTTGCTAATGATACCGAGGGGAAATGAGTCATGTCTGGTTATTGGGCGATGCGGATCTACACAGTAACGAAGACTCAGGTCGTAGGCGCCGTCCCGTGTCATTTCACCGACTTTAACCCAGACGGCGTCGCATAGAGTCGAGGAAACGCCCATTTTCACAGTTTCGACAACGTTTACCAAACGTTCTCTTGTAAGGTATGCATCGTTGGGTATCTTAAGGAATCCCAGCAACGCGAAGAGAGAAATCCATGCGCGGTGATTCAGCGTGAAGGGAGATGCCATGATTTAGTCTGTTCTAGTTGTTTCAGCTAGACTCGGCAATAAAACCCACACCTTGGGGGGCAATAATATATACGGACCTTCATCTCACGCATGTAGTGCTGCATAACCCGTCGAGGGATGTTTACCGACAGTAAAAATCGACCAACCAGGGTTAAGAACATTCGGTGTGCCGATGTCGACCGCACGTGCTTGAATTTAGCAGAATATTCCAGGTGAGTATACTAGCTTGTTTTAGGCTGAACTTCGATTTAGCCCCCGGTGTCCTTCTGCGACATCAGCTTCATTACCTGACACCACGAAATATTCAAAGTAGGCATTAGACCGGAGGCCACAGCTGGTGAAACCAAAAAACACTGTTTTGTTTCCCGTGATCTTCTTTCAACATTTGTCTGCTTGCATGGCTTTCAGCGGAAATCTTAGGCACACTAGTCTGACCATTGTGGCTGCCTGTGAAAAATACAGGGTTCACCGGATCAGGGACATTTTACTGCTGTTCCTTTTATGGCGTATGTAATAACGTAGGACTTTATAGGCCGCAGGGAGGTCAAGATGCCTGTTAATGGATTTGGCATCTGAGTACCAAGCCTCTCTTCTAAGACGTTCTGTCCTTGACGTGCCCAGGCTTAGGATGTTTGCTCCTTGAAGGTCAAAACTATGATCAGTTTCTCAGATTTGAGTCGCAAACCGTGGGTTTGAGTCTAGTTTCCGAGTTGGTAGTTTGTGCTCATGTAGGCGGGTCTGAAATTTCCGCCCGATTTCCCCAAAAGAGTTGCAGTCTCCATTGTTGCAACGTATTTTATAGGCAACTGCTGAGGTTTCAGTGGGTGGCAGTATTTCTTTGGGTTGCATCAAACGGCAACGAATTGCTGCCTGAGGTCGATGGACAATGCCTATCCTGGATGGTTGTAACAGACGAGAAACAGCCTCGGAGACTGCTATAATGTAAGGAATAGCCCTCCATACTTCAGATGATTCTTCTTGTGGTTGTCGCCTGTTGACTCGGCACTTGCTCTGATTGATGAAGTAGCTTGGGCATCCTTTGGCCCGAATAAGGTCATGGAGTTATTGTCGTTCAAATCTTTTTTGGATGGTTTGCTGCAGTGTGTTTCAATTCTTTGGACTAGAGTACGGACACAGCTGCATTTGTCAGAGAGGGGGTGATTGCTTCTGAAGTATTTGTCTTGTGTTGATGGTTTTTTTTAAAAACGGTAGTTTGTAATTGCCCAGTCGCACACCGACGCACAAGGACATCGAGGAAGGGAAGTTGGTTGTTTGTTTTAGCTTATATCGTGAATTGGATATTCGGGTCAACCGAGTTCCGCGATTCTTTAAAGTGCTCCACATCAGATGGTGTCATTGACGTAACGAATCCAGAACTTTGGTTGATACTTGTGAACACCGAGCGCTCTACCCAATGAAGGACCATTTCAGCAACCTTGGCAAGGGAGATTTTGGCGCGACACGGCAGAAAAATGACTACAATACTTATGCATGATTGCCATCAAAGATTTCAGTGCTACGGCCCAGGAATTGCTCAATCGAAGTCGTATTTCGTGGCAACTACTAGTGAAGGATCGAAGGATATTGAGGAAACCATTCTCAATCATGCTCGAAAGGTTCGTGCCAAGAAGGCAAAGAATTATCAGCAAATTTACCAAACTGAGACCAGCTCGCTCAAATAACTCGTCGGGCGACCTTGTCCACAATCCATCTTCCAAATCCCTCACCAGCACACAACTTGCAGTCCTGGAACGTGGAGCCATTTTCAACACAGCAAACGCCCCACACCCAGAGTTCATTGCCGCTTTTGAATCTGTTCTTCAACAAAGACAAACGTCAGAAGGGACGAAAGAGTTGATCAGGCACAAAGACCCTCTTTGTTAATGCAAAAGAAGGAGAGCGAATATCACAGCAAAGAAGAACAGAAAACATTATAACGCCCAAAAGTGGATAAAGACATAATTCTTCGAGGGGCCCTGGGCTAACCCTCTTGGCCCGGTTTTGACGAATATATTCATGGGCACGCCAGAAGTTTCCCAGTTTCGTTACCAGATCAACGTCCTACTATGGGTGATATGTGGATACGTTGGGTTTTAAGAAGATTTTACAATTGCCGTATAATTTGGGGCCTGATCACTCGATGCACTAGCGCTCAGTGAATTCACTATATAAGGTGTCCAGGTTCCGCGTAAGGAAAATCGCATATTCTTCTATGTCTCTAGAAAGATACCATATAGAGTCCACAAAATTTTGCAATGGGTGCTGACCATGTTGTACATTTCATGAGGAGCAGTAATAAACGGACAGGTGCAATGCTGTATAAATGTGCATTGGGCGGCCTTAAAGGCTGACAACCTGCAGCGTCCGATGCATTATAGGGTTATGCCGCAAGATAATCAGTATTACAACCGCGCCTAAGTAATCCTTCCCAATCGAAAACGCATTTCAGAATTTCGGCCAACATTTCATGAGATCGGTCACTCACTGTACGTTAGTGCCCACCTGGATGTTTTATAGGTCGTGGATCAGTGGTTTGGGGGAGTTGGACTTCTAGCCAACAGGTCGCGGCATCGTACCCCAGGTGTTCCACACATCGAGCTTGGCTATTGCTGGCTGATGCCTGCTAGAAAGTCAGAAATGTCCGTTCTGGCCTCCCTTGTATTTGTCGGTAATGCTATTCTGCTTACAAAATCAATATTTGCTGGAGCAACTGTTGGGATATTGTCACCGAATGAAGTGATGCATGGCCCTGATGCCATTGCGATCACAGGCAGTACTGCCGACATGCACAGCGTTGTCTGTCAGTTAGTGCATGTTGCGGAGTGATTCCCGTGCACGATTAGTCCCTATTCTCTCGAATCATTCTCGTGGATTGCAGCATTCGCATCTTTTTGAGGATTCCACATTTATCATTCACAGACGCTGAAAGTACTAGAAGTCACTAGGATAGTGTTTTAACTTACTTGTGGTAGAGAAAGTGCGAATGGAATTTTTTAAAAATGCGTTATTTTCGAAACGCCAGTGCAGATGTCACATCTGTGCAATAGTAGGAAGCCCAGCAAAGGCAATGAACTCCTATCGCCCATAGACACGAAAAGGTGGGCTATGACGATTGAATTGTAATTTTTGGCTAATTTGGCATCATTAGATGGCCGCTTTCTGATAGTTTATTCAAAGGGGAGAATTACGTTCATACGGTGCGTGACCGATCTCATGAAATGCTAGCCGAAATTCGAGCATGCGTTTTCGATTAGGAAGGATTACACAGGTAGGGTTGTAATATTGTTTATCGTGCGGATTAATCCTAGAATAGTTCGCACTCGACAGGATGTCGGTTTTTGAATGCACTTCCTTCCGACCCTCTGCAGAAACGACACTCGGCAAAAATGACTGCTTAAGTGGAGGTCGAAAAGAAGTAACTTTCACAAGCCGAAATGCCATAGGAGTATGCTGCATGCTAATCAGTATTACATCACCACCTAAGTATTCTTTCGTAATCAAAAACGCCTTTTCAGAATTTCAGCCAACATTTCACGTGGTCGATCACTCAGTGTATTCCTTCTGGAAACCGTCATCCGTTTTGTGTTGTTGGCTTGACTGGCGTGCATGGTATGCTTTCGGTAATCCTATAAATACTGCCTACTGACCCTTACTAATATGTTTGCCCGGTTGGCAGAAAGTATTTTCGAGCATCTTTCGTGTGGTTCAGCACAACGATACTAGTAGTGGGCATTGAAAATAAATTGCTTGGGATTGAGAATCTTCACAAATGCGTAACCTGAAAAAATGCCGTGCATACCATATAGTTTACATTAGATCTACTGCAAGGTGAGAACAGGGACGGCGATTCGCGTAGACTTACACGGCATTTGCCGCACTCTCTCCTCCCAATTCGCCACCTGGACTCGGTGTTAAGAGAGAGTCAAGAAGACCGTAGGTGGGGGGGGGGGCACAGGTGGATGGCGGGACCGAGCCCGCACCTTGGCTTTCCATTCCGCACACCCGGGTCCACACACATTCCCCAACAATACATTCAGCAAGCGTATATTTCTCCAAAATCCCACACATCACCGGCACCTCTCACGTAGGTGAGGATTGTCCCATTTGACTCATTTCTCCAGGTGGCTTCCCCGTTGTGTGTGTGTGACGTCTGAGCGGTCTGTCCCCCTTGTGTGTGTGCGTATGGGGACCGGGTCGTGCGTGGGGCGCGCGTAGACGGACTGTCTAGCTCTATCGTCCACTGCACCTAGTCCCAGGCCAGACAGCCGACCGGTTCTGACGGTGAACTGGTCTCTGGGAGGGTGAGATCGACCCCCTGATCGCATAATCTCTCACTACAAACCGTCTGACGCGCTTGAGAATATCAAGGTGCCTTAAAAGCCGAGCCAGCCCCTGTTTATTCCTGCGTACGTTGTGGACCAGAGAGTGTAGTGGTGCGCCCAGTTGCGGGTGTTCGGCTGCGTCACGGGCTTACGTCCGCTCCCGCCTCCTGTCTCCTTGGCTCTGTCTTGACACCGGGTCGCGGTGGAGAAAGAGGGGGTTGAGGTAGATGCTGCGCAAGTTTACCATCACTTTAGGCTAGGTCACGCGCAAGTCACCGTCCCTGCTGTGGAACACACGGGGGACATCGTCGGTCACGACGGTCTACTTTTTATATCTGCTAGCACTTTAAGTTCCTGCTATATTTATAGGAAAGAAGGAGGTCTGGTCGGACAGTCTGTTTATTGTTCTGAGGTTTTGAATCCCTGCAGAAGTCCATCGTCATAGGTAGTGGTGGCGACAGAACGAGTGACGACTGGGGAGGGAGTGTTAGTCGAACGTCGATCGATGGCGCTTGACAGGAGGTGGCTGCGCAGGACTCTGTACGCTGTCGTCAAAAGCGAGACTATGTGTTGGAATCGCACACCGACCCAATGCCACCATGTACAGCAAGTTTATGGGAGCACATGTCTGGTTAAATCCTGATGAGCAATCTAGGGTTGTCCAAAATATTCCGTGCCAAAACTGCCCTTGTAACTATACATGTCAGACTGAGCGTATGCTCGGATCGCGTACACACGAAACGAGCTGGCTTATAAAGATAAACAAATTGTTCTGATGTTTGCCCAGTCTTCTTTTTTACAGAAAATCAGTTAGGTACTGTGTGCTAGCAAGCACAGAGAGACCGAGAGGACTTTGCAACATTCTCCTTCATCTTTTACCTTATTTTCCGAACAGTACCAAAGCCTGCATTTAATGCATCAATTTTACCCACCTCAGGAAGAAAGCCTGTCTGTCTGTAGTTTTTGATGAGTTCAGGCAGTGCAAAACCCTGCGGATACAAAAGGAAGACGTCCGGATCAATTGGCCTTTTCCAGTCAGTATCGCTTATTTTCGCCAGCTCTGCATAGCTGATATTGCGATCTGCACCCTTCTTGCTGATGATACCGAGGGGAAATGAGTCGTGTCTGGTTACTGGGAGATGCGGATCTACACAGTAACGAAGACTTGGGTCGTAGGCGCCGTCCCGTGTCATTTCACCGACTTCAACTCAGGCGGCCACGCATACAGTCGAGGAAACCCCCATTTTCACAGTTTCGACAACGTTTACCAACCGTTCTCTTGTGAAGTAGGCATTGTGGATTATCTTATGGAATCCAAGCAACGCGAGGAGAGAAATCCATGCGCGGTGATTCAGCGCGAAGAGAGATGCCATGATTTAGTCTGTTCTAGTTGTTTCAGCTAAACTCGGAAGTAAAACACACACTTTCTAGGGCAATAATATATACGGGCCTTCATCACGCACGGAGTGCTGCATAACCTGTCGAGGGATGTTTACCGACAGTAAAAATCGACCAACCAGGGTTTAGAACATTCGGTGTGCCGATGCCGACCGCACGTGCTTGAATTTAGCAGAATATTCCAGGTGAGTATACTAGCTTGTTTTAGGCTGAACTTCGATTTACCCCCCGGTGTCCTTCTGCGACATCAGCTTCATTACCTAACACCACGAAATATTCAAAGTAAGCACTAGACCGGAGGCCTCAGTACGCCTATCACAGCTGTTGAAACCGAAAACACTATTTCGTTTCTCGTGTTCTTCTTTCAACATTTGTCTGCTTGCATGGTTTTCAGCGGAAATCTTAGGCACACTAGTCTGACCATTGTGGTCGTCTGAGAAAGATAAAGTGCTCATCAGATCAAGGGAATTGTACTGCTGTCAGGGCGTATGTGGTGACGTAGGACTTCATAGGCTGCAGGAAGGCCTAGATGCCGCCGCACATATTCATGGGCAAGCCAGAAGCTTTCCAGTTTTGTTACCAGGTCAACGGCCTAAGACATTATGGGTGATACGTGGATTGCAGCGGAACAAAACAACGCCTCAGTTTTACAGGATGATATAAATCAGGCTCCCACACCAATCAAATTCCCGCTGTAAGAAGAACAGCTCGGTTTGTTTCTTTTTCTTAATGTGCTTCTGAGTAAAAGACTTGACGGAAGTACTTGACGTAGTGTCCACCGTAAAAGGACGACCAATTTTGGGAGTTTCCAACCGCTAAATTTGGAACGTAGTTTAGTCTGCTGTTTGACAGAAAGAGCGAGAAGAATCTGCTCGGCTTAAGGATGAAGAAAGTCCCATTTGCCAGAGCGGCAACCCTGATCGATTCAGCACTATGATCATGGCCGGAAGAACACTAAAGCCCCCAGTGCTGACGTCAGGAAAGAGGAGACTTTCCGCCAGGTTCTGTTTTTAAGGGACGCGCAAGTGAACTTTTAAGAAGTCAGTTTGACAGTGAAACTGTACTTACCTCAGGAACCATGCCGCTCTCCCTGTATTTCTGAATGACTCCGCGTAATGCAAGACCTTGCGGATACAGAAAGAAGACGCCCGGATTAACTGGCCTTTTCCAGTCAGCATCGTTTATTTGGGCCATTTCTGTAAAGTTGATTTCGCAAAATCCGCCCTTCTTGCTGATGAGATAGAGTGGAAGTGAATCGTATCTGTTTACTGGGAGGTGCGGATCTAAACAGTAACGAAGACTCAGGTCGTAGGTGCCGTCCCCTGTCATTTCGTCGGAAATGCTCCACCGAAGTTTGCATATTGTGGATGGAACCCGAATTCCCATTATTTCAAAAACATACTTTGTCCATCCTCTCATGAAGTAGACATCGTAAAGTATCAACGTTATCCCCAGCAGTGTTAAAATGAGGATCCATTTACGCTGAGGTCGTACGCACTGGGTCATCATGGCGCAGCCTCTTCTTAGTTATATCCCCAGCTTAGCTCAGAATGATTTATACAGTGGCGTTATTGCGTCCTAGGTGTTGCACAACACGTTGAAGGATGTTTACCGGCGGTTAAAACCTAGCCAATGAGAGTTGGAACAGGTTCTGTTTATGCAGTCGGCAATCGAACGCGTTCAAGTGTAAAACGGAGTACACAGCAAGCACCCTCACTGGCTGCCGACTTTTGACGATCTGTCATTGAGTCTTAATTTAGCGGCTGATATGCACATGAGGCCTCAAGCCAACTCGCTAGCCCTACCTAACATCCGAAATGTGCATCAGGCTAAGGGTTGCATTCAGTAGTCCAAATCGGGAGCAGGTCATGAGGTGTTTCTGAATCCACGACATTTTCTGATGCCTAGCGTCGCCGCTGTTTAAAAGGGGATGTGCAACCTTGTCTGTTCGCATGACTGAAAATGCTACTTTTAGGCTAATAAACCAACCACATTCTTAAGGCCTCGCGGGGTTTTCTCCATTCAAAGTGAATTGCGTGATAAAGTAATCAAGTAGTATGAAGAAATCTCCGATGACCGTCGGATTGCTTGCTGGTGTAACCAATTGCAGCAGTGAATATGCCCTAACCACGCTCGTAACAGAGTACTTGGTGAAGTTGATGAGGAAGGATGGATTACCAAGAGACAAAAATCTGATAGTCAAGTTGAGGTGCACTGATCGAAAATTGAGAATCTACAAATCCCGTTGTCGGGAAGTTCAACAACATTTTCTAAGACTGGGGAGCATACGAGCGGCTGAACAGGCAGTGATCGAAAGAGTTCTCACCGACCGTGTGCCAGCCCTTTTAGCTTTTTAGGCCCGGCACGAAGTGTGTGTATATCCCCTCCTACTCCTCCTCACCCTCCCCCTCCTCCTCCGCCACTCCCCCAGCGACGCTCGCTCTGGCGGCTGTCACGCACATCAACACTACACACAACCCTGAACAACGAACGACACCAATGCTACAACCTCCGACTCCAGAGGTGGGGTCCAGGACTACACCTGCCCTCACTGCGACCGCATCTTCACCTCACACATCGGCCTGGTCGGTCACTTGCGAATCCATCGCACACAGAGGCTGGCGAACCAGTGCCTGGAGCACAAACCTACACCCATCGCATTCGCCTTTACTGCCAGCACTGCCCTCGAATCTTCACGCATCGCATGGGCCTATTCGGCCACATGCACGTCCACGAGCACCTGCGGTGGACAACCGCCGGCTGCACTACGCCACCAGTCCCTCCTTCCCCGAATCACCACCTCACCACACATCAACACTCTCCCACCGCAGGCATCCAACTGCCACCTCGCATGCGAGTGGGAAGTGTGCATCTCGACTCGCCCCCGTGCGGCCTCTGCATCACAGGCGGCTTGAGTCCGAGACTAATTCGACATGTCAAGCGTCGTGGATAGGCAGGTTGCTGATTGACGCCCCAATCGGCCCACTCAGTCCGTCCAGTTGTGCGTGTGTTTGTGTGGAGTGGCGGACTGATGAGCTGGAAGACGGGCTAAAACAGCACCTTCCACGGTCCTCTCACGCAAGTGAGAGATCCGCCGTTCAACCCCTATTGAGCAAAATCCTGCTGTTTGTTTTTGGGGGACCAGGTCGTGCATGTGGCGCACGCAGACATGGTCAGTCGACCATGCCAGCCATCGCGTCCATTTCCCGCTCCAGTCTGCTGACCGGCTTGGACAGCGGCTGGGGTGTGGGAATGGGAAGGGAGATTGAGGTCGACGACTCAGCGCACTTTCCTCACTATAAACAATCTGACGCGCTCGAAGCTATCACAGCGAGCTAAATGCCGTGGCTTGAAAGGTTGCCAACTGACGGGGTAACTTGGACCTCCTCCGTGACTGGTGGTGGTCTGAGAGTCAGGCTGCAATGGCTCCTTCTTAATGTGGCCGTATGGCACTCTCACCACAGTGTAGGAGATGAGTCAGGCGTTGCCGGCACGCCTATGTGCGGCTTCGGCCGTGCCAGCCTCCAAACTCTGTTGTGTGGATCAACATCCTGGTTATTTGTTGTGTGGATCAGGGAGTGTGGTGGAACGCCAAGGTGAGGATCCGTCCGAGCCATCCACCTGCGGCCTCCCCCGTCTCCGGTCTTCTTGACGGGCTCAGGCGGGGGAGGAGGTGACAGTGTAGTTAGATGCTACGCAAGTCTACTAGCACTATAAACCCCTGCGTAAGTCACCGTCCCTGTTCCCACCGCTGCTGCAGCTGTGGGGCACACGATGGACACCGTCAAAATCGACGGTCGAACTGTCGTGTGTGTGTGTGTGTGTTTGCACCTGAGCCTTGTGCGGCTGCGGCCAATCAGGGAAGGTATAAAACATGATCGGCGTCAGTGTCGGGCAACCGAATTTCGAGTCATACGGCGCGCAAGCGCTAATTGACAAGCCTGACAGGCGGACGGAAGACGGTTTGAGTAAGAGGGGACAGTCGCCGTCCAAGCTTTCAGATGCATCGTCAGGTGAACGTGATGGACTGCAGCCTAATGCTTCGGGCAGTGCTCGCATTGATTTTGGAGAAAAGAACCAATAACAATGCCGGTATTAGCACGTCAATCTGGATGTGCACCTATTAGTTGGTAGGACGGAAGCGAGAGAAGCTGACAGGACGAACACCCGCACTTAGGTGTATTACCACATCACCTGATTCAGAACGTAAAGACACCAGGATTATATGCAGCAAGAAAAAGGGGAGGGCAGGTTGGATCGTGAATAGCTAGGCGTGATCCCACAGCTGGGCATGCCAGCCCTCCCCATTCTTGATATTTGTTATGATTGTTTATTTCCAATAACATCTGACAGACATCGATCAGGCCCTTGTGCCGGTTCAGCACATCTACCTGTTGGCGTGGATGCTAGTTCGGCCGTCATCATACTACAGGCAAACTTAGACCGACTCGAACAATGGTCAGGCCACTGGCTTCTCCCATTAAACGTTGCCAAATGTAACATTCTGAGGATTGGTAGACCAAGCTCTGTGCAACGGAGGACGCACTATCTAAAGCACACACCGCTGTCAGTGGTAGAGGTTCAGAAGGATCGAGGTGTTTGGATAACATCTTCACTAAAGCCATCATTCCACTGCTTGAAAGCAGCGAAATCCGCAATGTCCAGTCTATATCTCATCAAGCGGGCATTTGCGAAGATCGAAGTAAAGTGCTCTCGCAAGGTCTTTGGGATGATTGTGCGTCCACAGTTAGAATTTGCCATTCAAGCCGGGAGACTCTGGACTGTCAAGGATCGTACCACCCTCGAAAAAGTCTAACGACGGACGACCATGCTTGTCAGAGGTCATAAAAACCTGTCTTACTAATCTAGACTGTCAAATCTTAACTTCTTTCCACTGGACTACAGACAACCAACGTGGCGACTTACTTCAAACGTTTCGAATGCTTCGGGGTCAGGATTGCTGCCTCGCATCCGACGACTTCTTTGAGCTGGCCACCACTACTAGCTTGAGAGGACATCCTCTGAAACTACGTGTGGCATGGGCCAGACTGGACGCAAGGACGTCCTTCTTCAGCCACAGAGTGGTAAAGGCATGGAATTCCCTGCCTGTGGACGTCGTCATGTCCTCATCCGTGAAACCATTTAAGAGGAAGCCTGACCAGTACAGTGATATGTACCTCCAAAGCATCAGAAACTAACAAATTTCCCCCCTGTACTACCCGCCCCGCCCAACGGTTAATGTTACAAAGCATGCTACTCCCTATATTTTAAAAACATTACGTTTTACAATTTTTGCTATCTCCTGACCGCAGCATATGCGCTAGCTTCGATATTTCTTGGTCCATTCAGTGCCGCGTACTGGTTATTGTACAATTTTGACATAGAAGGCATTCGCGGACAAATTTATACCAGTAATCAATGCATGCTTTATGTAATAACTTACCTACTTTTCTTTGTCACTTGTTTTTTTATGACCTTACGGTAACCAAAAGGGACTTCAAAGGCCTACATTCCCTTAATAAATCTGATGTGATCTGATGCCCTGAAGTGGAAGCCCCGTTTTCTGCAAATGATTGGTAGCTGGAAGATGTCCGAGTTGAAATGACTAACCCGAGTATCAGTCGACTGCTACCGAATGGCGTGCAGCGTTAAAACCGACCTGTCAGTTCGACGACTGCCAACGGCGATGCCCACCGTGTGTCCCAGGGCGTGGAGGCCGCAGGACAGTGACTTGCGCAGCACCCGTCACGCTAACTCCTCCTTCGCCCACCCCTTGGAGATGCACGGTCAGGACTACCCGAGGTTGATTCGGACGCAATGCTCGGGAATCGGTGGGCTTTTAAAATTTAAGCCGCACTTAATTATGCTCCCCATTCAGGTGGGAGGTTTCGTATCTGCACATCTAACTCGTAATATACTCATATTTTCCGTAGGTTTATTTACCTGAATTACAATCAGGAAGTCATCTGTGTAGGGGGTTGGCAACATTTTGAAAGGACTAGAAGCTTGCGCAAATTCTTCACCGATTCACAGACGACTGTCCGCGATGCTAACAGTTGCACTTTGTGGCTAATACGCTGTATTTACCATCCTTCCCTGCTCCCACTTTTACGTTTCCATCAAGAAATGTCAAAATATTTAAGAAAAACGCTGGATATTTTCCCGAAACAACGCTGGTGCGAAGCTACAAGCTCCTGTTTTCATACATGGATGAGTCGACAAATTTTATTGCAGTTACATGCCAGCTCCGTTTGTTAAATAATCTTTAAATACAGCATATTTGTTAACATTTATACTCACTCTCTATCCTCGAATGTGACGCAACTTTCTTTCGAAAAAACACTGTATTATTGTATTGTGAGCATCGTCCTCTCTTATGTGGCGATTTGGCTGTGTCGCCTTGCGCCCTCCTCAAACCTTTGTTCCCTCCGTATCCGACTAGAAAATCCTCTCAGTCACATTTATGTTACCCGATTTATTTTTTTCATGCTAAAAATGGACCACTGCTCTCTTAATAACATCAGTCTGTTCTATAAGGCCTTCAAAAAATTTACTCCACTTCTAAGTTGGCGTTGAAAACCGGATCTGACAGGGAAAAATTGTTGACAACACCTACCCAAAGAGTACTTATCTGCTTCGGATTCCTGCAATTAATACTATTCTCACCTTTCTTAGAACACAGAGTGCTGAATCAAGTGCCAGCTGCCTTGGAATGCGCTTAAATGAGATTCATAGTATGCTTTGTCCTATTAAATCTGTTGTGGTTAGGCCTAAGATAATTTCTTCACCAAACCTCAAGTATTAAAGCCATCAAAACTAACTTCCCCGCAAGCCTAGCCTACGTGACAGTCTAAAAAACGTTAAGGTCCTACTAAAAAGAAAGATTGCCAGACTGAACGACCTGTCTGTTATTTAGCCTTTTTTTACTTTTTGACCCCTTTTTTTCCTCTTTCCTCTTCTGATATCACTGGAAAACAAAGCATGCTAACTCATTTTGACTCCAAATAAGACGAAAATGTAAACAAAGTTTTAATTCTTACTCCCAATAAATCCAACCTTCCTTAAAAACGATGTTTCGCCATCACCGTGTGTCTTCTCACTAATGTCTGTGACACCAGTGTAGAAACATCTTCAAGAGGTCCGTGAATGAACAGATGCCGGGTCGAATATTCCCCCAAAAAATCACCTCAAATACTGTTCTTCTCAGTCAGCACATCTTCTTAACATAGTCCTCGTGAAATGAAGGATGACTGATGCTTGGCAAGCCGTAAGACCCGCTGCAGTCCCCAAGTCTACTGAATTTGGTCCTCCGACCAATTACAGCCTCCTCCGCATTCCAATGTTATTTCAACTTTTCATCAGTTTGAGTTAGCGTCGTGCATTGACACATCAACGTCCCGTTTTACCACCTATGGCGCAATACCTAACATACTGACAGACCGTAGTGCAGAAGCTGAGACTAGGACTGGCCGCATTATAGTTGTACGGTTTTTATGCAAACACATTTATCCTCTCGTCATTTGTTAATTTATATTCTGGCAGCGGGAATGGAGAAAATTTTGCTAAACATTTGGAATAATTATTTAGAAATAGAGCATATTCCTCTTTTCCTATCTGATTTTCTGAAATCTTAACAGTCCGTCTACTTTAAAGGAAGGCGAAGACACGATCACTGGGACGGTATATTTATCGGCCTTAGCTTTCGGGCTCGAACTGATGTTCATCATCATCATCATCATCATCATCATCATCATCATCATCATCATCATCATCATCATCATCATCATCATCATCATCATCATCATCATCATCATCATCGTCATCGTCATCATCATCATCATCACCACCACCACCACCACCACCACCATCATCATCATCATCATCACCACCACCACCACCACCACCACTACCATAACCATCATCATCATCATCATAATCATCGTCGTCTTCGCCGACGTCACCATCATCGTCGCCGTCATCATCATCATCGTCATCATCACCATCACCACCACCACCATCATCATCATCATCATCATCATTCAAAAGCTAAACAGTCCTATTACCCGTGCCACACACGTTCCGATTTTTGCTGATCAAGTGGAGTGATATTGACGTCCCCTGAGTGGGATTGAATTATAGGCCACACTATAGGAACCCATTAAGAATTGCTCCCGGTCTTTCAATAAGTGACCCCGCACAAACTCATAGCACTGGCCACGACGACCGAGATTTCTTCTCACTTGGCAGCCCTTCACGTCACAACACCTAGCGCATCTTCACGGTTGCAAAGCGCGTCAGATTTATTGGGATAAGAAATGCACTGAATTGCCGCGGAGATGGAGTGCGCACATAGTCGGGTCTACTATTTCTTTAATACGCCAGTCGGTTGCTCGAACATGACTAAAAATGCGATCATCCCTTGCTACTAACATCGACTAGACAGCTCTTCTCATTCTATTGCTTTTGTGGGTCGCCAATTTGGGTTATAAGGCTAGATGGTGTGGAGAAGTGTCGGAGTAGGAGATAAACCGTGCAGGTATGATGGGTCATATTCTGCAATTTGTGACTTCTCTATACGGCCCTCAATGGATACCAGACCCACTTTTGTGGCCCCCGAAGTTAGGCTCTGCTTAGCGGCGCCATCCCGGTTAACGCCTTGATTGGCGGACCAAACTAAATGAGGGTATTTTGCATTGTGTTTGTTCCTACATCCGGCAGCTATGCTCACATTCCCGCCCGCTTACTTTCACAATGTCAAAAAGCATAAGGTTATGGGTTGTGTCCGGGGCAGGTAAAATAGTATACAAGACTGGCTACTGCAATTAGTTCAGTAGGTGTTGTTACCGTGTGCCACTTAGACCTGGTCTACATCTTTCACCGGCCTTTGCTATTAACCTTGCAAACAATCGCACCGAGAGCCGGGCCCTGCATGAATGCCTATATAGGCTCGTTATTGTGCTCCTCACCCGGACGTGTTAGGTTTCATGCGAAAGCTTTGTCCGCAGTCAACGGCATATCAAAGTTAGAGTATGTTGAGATTGGCAGAGGGGCGTTCACCGATTATTGCTACGGAATTCACTCGTTCCGTTATGCCTTACGGGCTCTCTTACAAGTCAAACCAGCAACCGCGTACGGGCGCAGAATGACATTACCTACAAAGACAAGGGAGAATGGACTAGCCATTTCTGGCTTATTAGCCGTCGTCAACCAATCACACATAACCCTGAAGTGTGGAACACCCGGGACTCGATCCCGCAACCTGTTGGTTGCAAGTTCAACGACCCTAAACCACTGAGCTGAGACAACTGGCTGTTGTGAACCATTTCTATTTGGCTTATCAGTTTTTTGGCAGCTTCGTGGAATACACCTCTGCCATGTGTATCTCGTCGATGTGGGTCCAGACAGCTCTGTCTGACGGAGAAACGCCTTTATGTAATCTTCTTTTGAGGCGACTCTAATACTTTTCACATGCGTAGGTATGTCAGCCTGTCGTCGCGTCCACACAATTCCTGCTCTGGTTTACGCTGAAATAGGCAGTGCTCAGTTTTAGGTTGTTGCCTTCAAGCATTGAAACTGTTCGCAGTGCCTCGGTAATTCAGCGACGGCTACATATGAAATGTAAAACTTCAGTGTGTTTCCTGAGGCTTTGCCATCGCATTTTCTAGCAGCATTAACATTTTCAACTTTTGGGCAGTAGTCCTCTGTCTTGGCAATATTGCAGCAGCTTATCGGAGTTCAGCATTTCCATCATCTCGTCAACTTCCGTTGGTATGTCCCACTGAGGTCGTCTGCGTCTTACAGTTTGTTCAGGGTGCGATCTGCGTTTAGAAAACTAAATTAATTTATTGTGTACAGACCCTTGCTACAATTGAAACTACCATCTACTCGTAGATATTGATTTTTAGATCTATATCGACAAACTGACTTCATGTGTTTCAAAATTCAGGTTGAGAATTTGTTTTACGTGCTGAAATCTTCGCTATACACCACAACTTATTTTAATTACATACACCTATATATCTATTTGTATGCAATGTCTCTTTGCATTACTAAACTTGCCTTTTCTATTTACTCCTTCTGTTTTTTATCTTACCTTGCTATACTTCCTACTTGCTCCCCGTCTTTCATTTTTTGCGGATCCCTGATAGATATTGCGTCTCCCGCTATAGCCCTGAATCTGAATTATTTGCACTTTCGATTAACTCCTGTGATCAATTACCATTGTCTGCAACTTTTCTTGGAATCCGAGCTTCCGTTACCCAGTTAACCGCGGTTTATTCGCATACCTGAATTTCGTTGACTACCGCTTTCGGTAGTTATTGAAATTTTTGGACTCCGTTACTGCTCGCATTCCAAGCGCACTACTAAGTTTTCCATGCAATTCTACTTTTTTTCGATTTCGGGACATGTCATTGGTTTTCTTTAGAAGCAAAGAGACGAGTTCCAAGAAAGAGTCGTGAAAAGAAAGATGATACGATCGTTGGGACAAGAACTTTGTTCGCCCGACGTTTCGGATTCCTATCCAAACCCATCATCAGAGACAATAGTAGATACCGGTGCTTCACGCAAAAGGGGCGACAGTATTTATAGGATGCAGTCGCCATACCACCGCATACCTATGAATATTCACGGCTCCCCCTTCATCAGGGATCGTTGCACGTGGTGTTATGACTGCTTGGTGGCCGACATTCGCGCCGTGACATGCGGCAATTTCATCGCGTGCGTTTGATGCTGGTGTGGTGATTTCTGTACCATCTGAACCAACGACCTTGACGTAGGGAACAGTATTGACACGTGCGCTCCCGGCGTGGCTAATTTCTCCGCCTAGGCGAAGTCTCAACACCGAATGTAGAAGGGGCATATCATTGCTTTTGTTAATAAACTGGGATATTATGAACCATTTCTCAATCCTTAATAATGAAAGGCCAAGCAAAACGGACCCCAAAATTGGCTAGCGCCTCCGTATGCGAAGAACGTTTAGGAAGCTGTTAGCCGCCCTCCCTCGCCAGAAGGGGTTGAAGTTGTACACAGACCAGAGGCAACCATCAGACTTCAGATTATGAGACCAAAAGACACTCTGCCACGACAAGAAACGTCTGGAGTCGGATCTGGCGCAGTTGCGGACAAAGCAAATACGTCAAAAGGACCGGAAGAATGCTCCGAACGCGGCGGCTCCACTGAAAACGACCTCCTCCTTCTGCGAACCTACGCGGAACACTGTCTCCTCTAACCCAGCACATTCTTCTTTTATTCAACGAAGGAGGCTGCAACCTCGATGCTCCATCAACACTGCCACGTTGGCAGCAGCTGGGTTGCGTTCTCCTCTCGAGGGGCTAGATCAGCAGGAAATGTTGGTGACCGAAACGATCTGTGACGTCAACGGCTGGAGGTATCATTGCCCCACCATCTCAGAAAAGGTATCTGGATGTAACCTCGCAAAAAACCACTGCATAGACATGGTGGTATCAGGCGCGGAACATTGCACATTCCACCGCATTGGTTGTCGTCCGTCGCACAGCTCGTCAGATTCAGGAATGGTTTGACGACAACGACACAAATTTTAACAATCTACTCGCCAAGACGGACAGACTGTCGTACCCAAGCAAGAGATGACCTTCTTCAGATGTCACCGTCTTGTGCAGCAGCGGATGTGTGAGAGGCATGGTGCCATAATGGATAAGTAGGTCGAGGAACGCCAAAGGTACGTTGACAGCAATCAAACAGAGATCGTCTTCGCATCAATCAAGACGGTCTGCGAATCCACATCCAAAAGACCCGCGCCGCTTCTCAGCTCCGATGGAAAAACGCTCCCGACGGAGAAGTTGCAAGTTCTGAGGTGTTAGCCCAAGCACATCAGAAGTGTTCTCAACCGCCCATCCAGGATCTCTGTGGCCGTCATCAACCGGCAACCCCAAGTGGAAACAGTCGACACCCTAGACAACTCTACTTTACTAACCAGAAACCATCTTAATCGGAAAAGCTCCGGGATCCTATACAATCTCAGCTGTAGTGACATATACACCTTCTTCTGGAGTGCTCTCTCAAGGCGAAGTGACGCTCGCGTCAGGCACAGAGAATTACGATGTTCTCCGGAAAATCATGCAGAAATTTGACTGTCCGGAACGATTCCCGTACATGATGCCTCGGATCGTTGAGAGGATGATGGCGCGCTTCACGGGTAATTCGGACGTTACAGGAGCACTCGCAATGATCAATGGAATGAAACAGGACTGAGTCCCCCTTCCCATCCTCTTCAGTCTCATCTGATCTGTCATGGCTATAGGCGCCTATTATGATGGGAGTCCTGGGGTCCGTATCATCCACAGGACCGGCGACCAGCCTCTCACTCTCTCCACGACTACTGCCCACGATCTGTTCTTCACCGGCGATTTCACGTTCAACACCGCGACAGAGACGGATATGCAATAGTCCACGAATGTCTTCAAATCAGGCTGCTCAAAATTCGGGATGAACAGTTTCCATGCACCAGCGGCCTTCGCATCAGTATTGTGCAACATCAAACTCGACCACGAAGTGGCTTACAGGGGAAGAACAAAGAAGCCTGAAGGAGCAATCTACGAAGCCAACCGAATCAGCGCTGCCAAGGACATAAGAACTAACAACAAGTCTCAAGCGCACCCAACATAACCCTCCCAACACCAGCCTGCTCACGATGTGGACGAACCTACGGGCGTACGGATCCGCATTGTCGGATATCTCCGGACCCAATGGAACAAGAAAACGACAACTTCATTTCCTGCTTTCAAAAACGCTTCCATCGTTATTCCTCCACCAATCCTCACTGCACTGACCATCACGGGCACCACCACGGGCACCACGGGCACAACCATCATCACGGGCACCACCACCAACACCACCAACACCACCACCACCACCACCACCACCACCACCACCAACACCACCACCACCACCACCACACACACGGTCGCCACAGGTTACCACACCCTGATGCCACGACCGGCTCAGCCGATTTCGTTCATGTAATGAAGCATATGCAAGTCCGAAAGAAGCGTAATTAACTCGGACGAAGGCCAAGATAGCATACGAAAGTTCAGACAATTCGCAATAAATTATCATACGATAGGGCAAATTACCAGTAAAATCCCTGGCATGCATGTGACGGGTGAGTGACAAATGAAGAAATTACAGTGGCTGTCGTGAATACTAATTTTCCTCTCACCAAACAGATGTGCTGCGGAGAGATTGGAGGGGCAAGGCGATATAGCCGGTGACATTTTCTTGATGTCTCAAGGAGTACACGATCCCAGCTGGCAACTCGAACTGAAGACCAATCCTATGCATCACCAGACCCAACCAGGCATCGTCAATGGGAATGCGTTTGGTGTAGATCATGGCCAAAGTCAGATCCGCCACGTGATCGTAACCAAGCATGTAGAAGTATCCGTTGCTGTAGGGCACATGCACTGGCTACGGAACCTCCCGCTTCGACAGTGCCCATTTTCGGACGGCCGGAGTGTCCGTGGGACGCACTGTGGGACTATTCCAGCGAGTACTCGAAATGGAAACTCTGCGCCGCCAATCAACCGGCAGAGTGGCCAGAACGGCCTGGAGGCGCTTCTCATTGAAACCAATGTCATCGTCGAGGAACATGAAGGCAGGACGTTCGCGACAGAACCTGGCCGCCCACACGAATGTGTGATGCATCTTCAGAGACAGATTTTAGTAGGTGTCCTCGAAGTCGCCCACGATGAGATCATCGTGTTCACGCATCTCCTGTTCCAGTCGCATTTGAATCTGGGTGCGGCGGTTTGCAATGTTGACGGGGGAGTTGCCGGCGCGACCGGGCAATGAGATGTTGAAACCATCGCGTCGGAATGAATTGCTGATTGCGCTTGTTGGCAGGCCCACCACGAACACTACTCCTATGCGATAGGGTGGATTAACGCTGTTCTCCTTTCTCAGGTGGGCGTAGAATCTGCGAAAGGCTTGTCTGTCATCAAAGTTGTAGACAGCTGATTTCACAATGACGACGAGGTCGATGTTGTGTTTGCGGTCAGCGACGTCATCTAGCTCTGGTGGACAAACCGAAGTGCTCACTTTGAGAAACCGCATGCTGGGGCTGTTGACTGGAGGCTGCAAACGTACACGAGGGTTTTGGTTGCATTAATAACAAGTTTGCCGCGGAGACAACACAAAGTTTACTTCGAATAAGTTCTGTGTCATCGCGTTAGTTTAAACAAAATGAAGCACATTGAGGAGACTGGAAGTGTTCTTTGTAAGATGTCTGGTCCCGGTGTCGTCGAAATCACAAGAAAAATCCTTAAGTGCACAGAATTCTATCAGTTATCAAAGGGTTTCGTCATGTTAATTGCATTTCCAAAGTTCAGAGTCTAAATCAACCAACTTTCCTGAAACGTATGCACATATTTTGCATGGATCCTAATACTTAAGTAGTTACCTGAATTCTGAATTCAGTAATTAGCGGCTGAACATCTTCTGACCCAGCATTTGCCATAAGATTTTCTCTAAGCGCTTGTCAACTGCTGACTAAGGTGTGCGCACTGAATTTGGGGAAGTGAATACTTCTACTGTTTTGCGCTGTCAACAGCAAATGGGATTTGATCGGGCATACAAATCAACGAAATTCATCAATAACTGTCTGCACTGCGATAGCGCATAAGATGGGAGGAGTTAGACCTTGACAAGCAAAATACAATCTTCTCCGACTGGCTGTGACGTCAGGGTTATTTGTGCGACAGAGTGCTGTGCATAGCGCATCTCGCTGATTGGACCAAAGTGGAAGGAAGCGTGAGAAGTGCTCACGTGCAGACGATCGATATGCGCTCTGCATCGAAGGCTAAGCGAGAGAAAGAGGCTATCCCTACCAGACAAATGCGATGAAGGCTGGTGTCTATAGAGAAGTTGGGGGATCAATACGAGGGCAGAGCGTCTGATTGTGCTAGAGATCAAACAAGGTCACAGACCCAAACCAAAGAGTGAAGGGCATCCATGTTGACTACTCTGCGTGTCAGGGAACAGACAATGATGGGTTACGCTGTTCTGGTTCCAAGTGTAAGCACAATGTGTTCATTGAAAGTAAAGTAAGGCGAAGAGGGATGCTGAAATCGTGGGTGGAAAAGTAGCCAAAGCTAAAGCGGAATAAAGCAATCTGATGTTTCGGTTTAAAGTTATGGTTAATTTTAGGGTTTGGGTTTGTGTCAGACTGAGAATTGAATTTAAGGTTAAGTTTTGTGCTGCGTTTAAGAGTTTCAGCTAGAGTTGGGGTTTGGATTGCCGTCTAGGTTGGCGCTAAGGTTGGTGTTAGTGTTAGTTTAAGTCTAAGGTTATGTTAAAGTTTAGGGGAAAGGTAAAGTTTAGGATTTGGTCCAGGATTAATTTTAGGCATAGGATAAGGTCTAGGGTTTGTGATAGGTTTCGGATTAGGCTAAGCGTTAGGTTTATAATTAAATTGAGGATTAGGTTTGCTTTTGAGGCCATGAGTATTGTTGCCCCATGTTTCCTGACTTCTGCGGAAATTTTGGGTTTACTTCAATCTCGCGACAAACTTATCATACATCAGGTTGCCAACTCCGTTTCTGCCTCGGCTACTTTTCCCTCTAAAGGTTTCAGTATCCCTCTTCGGCTTATCTTACTTCCAATGCCCACATTGCGCTTGAACTTAAGATCAAAACAGCGTGCCAGGTAACGAAATGTGATGCAGACCCAATTAGCACTAGGTACTTTAGAGGCAATAAAACAGACATTAGTTTGACAGTGAACCTGCGCTTACCTCTGGACCCAAGCCAGTCTCCCGGTAATTCCGAAGGATTTCACGCAGAGCAAAACCCTGCGGATATAGCAGGAAGACGTCCGGATTAAATGGCCTTTTCCAGTCAGTATCGTTTACTTGGGCCATATCTGCAAAGGTAATATTCCGACCTCCACCAGTCTTGCTGATGAGCGTGAGTGTGTCGTATCTGGTTAGTGGGAGGTGCGAATCTACACAATAACGAAAACTCAAGTCGTAGGTGCCGTCCTGTGTCATTTCACTGATACTACTGCAGCGAAGATTGTATATTACTAATGAAACTCGAATTTTCACTGTTTCAACAGCGTTTGCTACCCATTCGCTTGTGAAGAAAACATCGCAGAGTATCCTCGTTATTCCTAATAATGCTAAAATGAGGATCCACGTACGATGAGAGCGCACGCATCCAGTCATCATGGTATAGCCTCTTCTTAGCTCAACAATTGGAACGCACATGTTCAACGCGATGATTTATACAGGGGCTTTTTGAGTTCTGTGTGATACAAAACATGCTGAAGGATGCCTACCGCCGGTAACAAACTAGCCAATCAGAATTGGAACAAGTTCTGTTTATGTAACAAGTCGAAGTGCAAACAGAAGTTCCCGGCAAGCATTCCCACTGGCTGCCGACTCAAGTTGCCTTCGATGATCTGTCATTGAATCAAAATTTAGCTGCTGAGATGTACATGAGAAATCAAGCCAGCTCGCTAGCTCCACCAAACGTCCGAAATGGGCATCAGGATGAGGGCTGCATTCAATACTCCGTAGGGGGTTTTCTCCATTCAAAGTAAAATGCGTTTTAAAGTGTGCAAGTAATATGAAGGAATCCCCGATGGCCGTCGGATTGGCTGCTTGTGTAACGAACTTCAGCACTTCAGCTCTCACCAGGTTTATGACAGCGTACTTAGGGCAGTCGATAAGAAAAGATAGATCACCCAGAGTAGTAGTCTGATAGTAAACTCGATAATCTTTTGACATTTAAGAATTTTCCGGAGAGGAGTAGCGAGTGAGATAGATACTATGCAAGTCCGCTTTCACCACAGGCTAAATCATGCATAAGACGTCTTCCTTCAAAATCGGTATTATTTAAATGTCCAGACGCATACCGTGTCTATTTTCAGTGGCCGAATTAAGTGATTTGGACCATTAAGCTTTTCGTGTATACTCTCCAACTCCCACCTACCCACGTTTTCGCTTCGGGTGGAGAGCCGTCATCACACATCTTCCACCGATTGCGAGGAGGTGAGGAAGGAGGCAGGTAGCTGCCGCGGCCGAACATGTGCCTCGGTGTGCCACTCCTTACTCGTAGAGACAACACAGAGAATCTGTCGCATCACAGAAACACACGCCCGTGACCTGGCTGGTGGGGAGGAAGAATTACCGTGTGTGGAGATAAACACACGGATAACTTCACCTGGTTTAGCCCGACGGCAAAAGCGGGTGCAAGGATGTGGCTGCTAGCTTTGGGGAGCCACACGTGAGAGTTGGATGCCTGTCACTGGACACTAAGCGTAGTCAGCACCTGCGAGACAGCGAGTGACCTACTGCGACCATCACATGACCCCACAGCTGGACACACCTGCACCCCGACCGACGATGTCTATCATGTGCTCAAGGGTGACCCGTGCCTGATTTCCTTTACAATGACAGTAGACTTGCACTGCATCCATCGCACTCTCTCCTCCTGCTCCGCCTGAACCCGGTGCCAAGACATAGTCAAGAAAACCGACGGTGAGGGAGGGGAGCAGGTGGCTGACTCGGCCGCGCTCGCACCTAGGTGTTCCAGCATACCCCCTGGTTCGCAACGAATAAGTGACCAGGGTATTAACCAACAACAACAGCACCACAACTGGCCGGCCATACTCACGACTTGTATACCCAGCTGCGGCACGAGTGCATCTACCGCCAGGGAAGCACGTGCCGCAGAACCGCCATCGCACATCAGGCCTTGAGGGTCATGGTTTGCTCATCCTGGCAGAGCAGACTGCTACAAACCTTTAGGCTTAGACGCGCAGCCCTCCATCTGCCTGCGCCATCACCCCTCAAATACCGGGTAACCAATCAGCCATCGACTGAGAGGCACTACGCATAAAGCAATCCTGACTTGCGTGAGAGTGTCGCTGATGGAGTTGAGACAGCGGGGCTCTATAGTAGGTGGGTTAACTCATGAAATGTCAACAGACATTCCGAAATTCCTTTCCGTTTCGAAAAGATTAATTAAGTACGATCATAAAACCAATCATTGTACAGCATAATTCTATAATAATTCAGTTACCCCAGGACGCCGGCTTTCGAACAAACTTCATTCCGGCTGCATCTAAAACCATACTCCGTAAAAAATGACTACCCATGTAGCATGCATTTTTCAGTTATTTTTGATGCCCTTACTGATTCAATTATATCTCAGGGAAAGCATACATAAAAATATTCATTTACCTGCTCATTCGGTAGAAAATTAAGCCTTCTTCCAATTTCGCACTATAAGGAAGGCTATAAATCCGTTTTTTAAAAATAGTTTTTAATCGTGTGATTTTTCAATGCCGTGAAATGGTCCTCCATAAAACGTCATGTCTCTGGATTTACCAACGTGGCTTGTAAAGTTAACAATGTGACTCAAAACTACTGCTTAATTGTATGAACCCCATATAGTGTTCTCTTAATAGTGTAGAGAAATCGATGGTTTTCCGTACGCGGAATAAATATAAGGCTTGTAGTTTGGGAACCCTGAATGCAAGTGTAACGGTAGGTGGGGTTCAAAATTATTCCGGAATTGGAAAAGTTCTATAAAACCAAATTATACTGTTCCTTCAAATATAAAATTGGAAGAAGACGTCATTTTCTACCGAATGTGCACAATAATGATTATTCTTATGCATGTTTTCCAAGAAATATAATTTAACGTTTAAGGGCATCAACAATGAATGAGAAAAGTGCGCGCTTCTTAACTAGTCATTTTTCAACAGAGTATAGTTTTTGCATGCAGTCGGAAAGAAGTTCGTTTAAAAGCGGGGATCGTGAGTTATTATAGAATTATGCTGTAGGATGATTAGTGTTACAATCCCGTTTGATTAATCTTTCCGAAACGAAAACGCACTTTGGAATTTCGGTTGACATTTCATGGATTGGCCACCTGCTTTATGTTTGTCCACTTATGGGTCCCCATGGCTGTCGTAGTAGATCGCTCACTAGCTCTCAGATTCTGACTACGCTTAACGTCCATTAACTGGCACCCGACTCTCACATGTGGCTCTCAGAAGATGGGCTCTGTCTAGTGGCCACACCCCGGTAACCGCCTCGACCGTCGGGTTAAACCAGTTAAGGGTATCCGTGTGTGCATCTCCACACACGGTAATTCTGCTTCTCCCTCCCGCCACCGCTGACGCCGCCATCGCCCAGATGAGGTTCCGTACGCAACCGCGCAGAAGGACACAAGGTTAGGCTTGGTTGTCTATGGCCGCTCACCCTCGCATTTCAACATTCAGTAAGCTACGCGCCCAACGGCTAGAAGACGGATCCGTTTCCACTCCTTCGCACCTATTCTCCTCCTCACCTCCACTCCCGCCCCTTACACTCTCTATACCCCACGACCGAAAATTCTACGGCAAGGACAAAGTATAATCATGTAGGTGGACCAAGCCAATGGCCCTTCTCTCATTAAAGCCTCTGATGCGATAAAGCGGCCCTACCTTCTCCCGCGAGGTGGAGGGGCCGTAAACAGTGCGATGAACAAATGCTAGGTTTATGACATCTGTACGGAGGCCGTGGATCGCAAACTGCTTAACTGGCTATCGAAACCACAACATAAGACAAAATACTCTCTTTCTTATTCCTCATCCTCCTCCTACTCCTCCTCGTCCTCTTCCCCGCCACCCTACCCTATAGGCTGCTAGAGCGAGTCCGTTCACTCGGAATGATATCTTGGGGAGGAGGACTGTCCTGTCTGCCACGGGACATAAACGATTACATTATGAGCCTCCGTCTGCCTCTTCGGCAGTTAAATTCGTCACCATTATCAGCGTCTACGCTCCTTGATGAACAGCCTTGACGCCGCAAGGGACAACTTCTATGAGAACCTGCACACCCTCCAGGTATCTGTGTGCCGCATAGCATC
Organism: Spirometra erinaceieuropaei; assembly: GCA_902702965.1. Lineage (NCBI taxonomy): Eukaryota > Metazoa > Platyhelminthes > Cestoda > Diphyllobothriidea > Diphyllobothriidae > Spirometra > Spirometra erinaceieuropaei. Next base: position 784,905 of record CACRXP010000053.1, on the reverse strand, counting down.
AACGATCTCCTGTTGAGCCTCCACCTCCCGCTCTGTATAGGCAAACTCGCCAGCATCATCAGCGGCTACGGTCTGCCGATGACCAGTCTCGACGCTGCAAGGGACACTTTCTACGAGGACCTGCACACACTCCTGGCGACCGTGTTGTAGGCGGAAAAATTCATTGTTCTTGGTGACTTCAACGCCTGCGTCAGCAGATACCCTGGTGTCTGGAAAGAAGTACTGGGTGCCGCTCCTTCTACGAACCTGCGCAGAACACAGACTCATCCTGCAAAATGCCTTCCTCCGCCCGCCGATGCGAAAGAAGGCCACCTGGATGTATCCTCGGTCGCGTCAGTGGCACCTGCTGGACTATGTCCTTGTCTGGAGGCGAGACCAGCGGGAGGTGCTGGTGACAAAGGCGATTCCGTGTGCCCACGGGCGGACCGATCATCACCTCATCCTCTCCAACATGAGGATTTGCCTAATGCCACGCAGGAGACCTCAGGGTAAGCGACTTTCGAGTAAACTAAATACTGCGTTATTGTCCTTGCCTGCTCACTTTCTCACCAACAAGCATCAACCCCTCCAGTGATGTGGACTCCAACTATAATAGTCCTCATCGCGCCCGAACCTCCACCTCAAAAATTGGACTGGTCGGTTATTTGCCAATCCATCGCGGAGAGACTGGCAAACCGGTGCCTGGAGCACCAACCAACACAGGACGCATCCGTTTCAGTTGCCCTCACTGCACCTGCACATTGCCTCACTGCATGGGTCTATTCGGCCACATGCGTATCCACGAGAGCTAAATTAACAACAGTCTCTACGCAATTAGTATCTACTGCAAATCCACCATGCCTAGCTCAACCTGCAGCAGCCACCCCAGTCCCCCTTTTCTCCGACTCCGTTTTGTCGGTCGATGGCCATGACAATCGCTGACAGGCCGTTGAACACGACCACACCCACCGGCGAGAACTAGGGCCCCTCCTGTCCAGTTTCATGGACTCCCGGCGGCCCTCACAAACTAATATCACCTCATGCGCCTCGGAAGACCTGGCTTGATATCCATGGGCTCCTGTGATTATGAGTCCCTCTAATGCGTCCCATCTCATGACCAGCACTCAGCCGGTCATCCCCACCTACTGACACAGACTTTACCCCCACGCAAACTACACACAGCTAGTGACGCTCTCTGTGAACGGACGCTTATCTCTGTTGCAAGCAAACAGCCAACTTACGGCAACCTGCCCTGTGTACAGAAGAAACTAGTCCTCACAGCTCCCTGACTTCTGAAATTAGACGAAACGAAAGTATTGTGCGTAGTTTAGTTTGATCTCACATCTTTGACCGCCACAAACTCATACCCGGCTGTCCAGCGCGACCACCACCATAAGCAGCTCCACCACGGCCAGCAACACTGACATCGACGACTTTTTCTGTTCACACTGTCCCCGTACATTCACCTCACACATCGGCCTGGTTGGCCAATTGCGAATCTGTCGCACAGAAACTGGCGAACTTGTGTCTGGACCACCCACATACACTAGCCGCATCCACCTCAACTGCCCTCACTGCACCCGCAAATTCACCCGCCGCAGAAGCCTATTAGGTCACATGTATATTCACGAAAACCTGCCGTAGATAACCGCCGGCTAAAGCACACCACCAAATTTTCCTCCACCTACACCACTCAAAATTATCATCCACCAAAAGCATCCAGCTGCCACCTCCCACGCAAGTGGGCAGTGTGCGTCTCGGTTCCGATGTTTTAGTCAGATTGAATGGCGGGAATCAGGCGCATCTGTCAATCAATTATTTGATATAGCGTCTGTAGCGGTCCAACTCCGGAGCGCGAAAATTTAAAGAAAGACATGAAGCCATTCTCGAAAATGACGGATTTTCTATTAAACCGGCTCCGGAGAGTTTACATTCAATCAGCAAGCCCAATAGATTTCAATCATCAGGAACGGTGAATCGCGAGTGATGTTAGCAGTCACACGGATTTTTAGAGCAACTGCTGGATTTGCCAACTACTTGAGGTCCTATACCCTACCGTTACCCCACAGTCTGCAACAAAAAAATCTCGTTCTGTTAAGGAAATCTTCTAATTAAAATCCTACATGCTCATTCAAAAAGAATGGATGCACTAAACCAAACCATGCTGAGGATCGTCTCAGTTTTCTCCGTTGTTAAAGTGCTCTGCTGTTCGCAATTCCCTTTACTTGTTCAGTCTCTCACGGCCCTCTCCAGTTCAAGTCTTCGTGATAAAACTACCAATCAGTCTTTCTGTATTCGACGTACGTCAGCTCTGTATCTGGTGTTCTGCTGATCATACTGGGGAGTTCTCAGTCATGCTCTAAAATTGACGTTCTCTCGGATTATAGTGAAGGGCCTCGCGTGCGAGCTGGAAGTTGGGCTCTACATGGATGATATATTCGAGATTACACATGAACAAGCCGATGTTTCGCTCGTATTGGATGCTGCGAATCAGACGAATCTGCCAATCAAGTTTGCGCTGGAAGGCGGACTGCCCAGGTTACTCCACATTCTAGACGCGGTTTTAATGTACAGGACCTGGCGGCAGTATTTGACATAGCGTCCGTAGCGGTCCAACTGCAGAGGCGTGTTGCAACGTTGAGGCGCTAGCGACTACCTGTGCGTGCGTAACAATTGCAGCCTGGTTCTCGGCTGTCCAAACTGGCCAATCATCTTCGAGGCCGGCTCAGACATGACCTCGAACTGCACGGCTGCCCCGCTGCCTCACGTTGGGCAGACGCCGTTCTTCCGGCGCCGAGAGTTCCCTCGCCTGCCTGCCTGCCTACGGATCTGATGAAATGGCCGAAATTGTGAAATGCGTTTTCGATTAGGAAGGATTACTTGGGTGGGGTTGTAATGTTGCCTATCAAGCAACAAACTCCCATCGTATTTCGGATTCGCTGGGATGTCGGCCTTTGAATGCACTTGATTACGACCTTCTATAACAACCACACTCAGTAAAAATTACTGCTTAAGTAGCATGTATTTTTCACATTGATTTTTGATGATCTTATAAATTCAAGTAGTTTGTTTGTGGAATACACGCACAAAAATATGCTTTCGCTTACTTTTTTAGTTGAAAATAACATTGTCTTTACATTGTGTGCGCAAAGAAAACGTGTATTTAGGGCCGATAAAGTTTCTTGTTATGATATTTTTAAGACCGTGCGATGTCCATACATACCGTGTCACACATCTCCGTTCACCAATGTTCCGCGTGAAATGCACAACATAGTCTACATTAATAATAAAATTTTATGAAATCAACACGGTATCTTCTTAAAGGCATAAAGATATATATGATTCTTTTTGCGCGGAATGCATTCATCTTGTAGAATGGAATCGCTAAATGATAATGTAGCCATTGATCTGGACTAATATTATTGAGGTATTAAGAAACTTTTTAAGAACCCAAATATACGTTTCCTTTGGACATACAAGGTAAAGACAGTGTTATTTTCTACCAAACACGCACAAGAAGGCATATTTTTATGTGTGTTTACCACAAACGACTATTTGAATTCATAAGACCATCAAAAATCAATGTGAAAAATGCATGCTACATAAGCAGTCCTTTTTAGTGAGTCAAAATGTAGTGTACTCAAAAGCCGACACCCAAACGCGTCTGAAATACTATGGGAGTATTGCCGATACAAGCGAAATTGCGAGTTCCAGGAACTAGTTGATCAGAAGAAGAAGCGATCGCTGCAACAAGGGCTTTATTCGCCTGACGATTCGGATTCTCACTTGAGTCCATCATCAGAGACAGTGACAGAAAAGGGTGACTCGTGCACAGGAGGCTGCAGTATTTATACGATGCAGTCGAGGCTTTCGAACACACTTCTTTCCGGCTGCATCTAAAATCCATACTACGTAAAGAATGTCTACTTATGTAGCATGCATTTTCTCGTCGATTTTCAATGCCCTTGACATATCAATTTTATTTCATGGAAAACACGCATAAAATATTTATTCTTTTGCTTATTCAGTAGACAGTTACGTCTTCTTTCAATTTTACACTCGAAAGAAGGGTATAATTCGGTTTTAAAGAAGTTCTAAATTGTGAGATTTTTTAATACCATGAAATGGCTCTTCATAAAACGTCCTGTGTCTGTATTTACCAACGTAGGTTGTCAAGTTAAGAATGTGAGTCTACTCCGCTGTTTAACTTTATGAAACCCATATGGTCTTCTCCTAAAACCGTAGAGAAATGAATGGTTTTCCCTACGCGGAAATTATACGGCTTGTAGTTTTAGAACCCTGAATGCGCGAGTAACGGCAGGTGCGGTTCAAAATTATTGGGGAATTGGAAAAGTTCTATAAAACCAAATTATACCCTTACTTCGAATGTAAAATTGAAAGACAGAAGACGTGATTGTCTACTGAATGAGCAAAAGAATGTATATTTTTATGCATGGTTTCCATGAAATATAATTGAATCTTTAAGGCCATCGAAAATCAATGAAAAAATACATGCTAATAAGGTAGTCATTTTTACGGAGTATGGTTCTTAGATGCAGCTGGAAAGAAGTTTGTTCGAAAGCCGGTGTCCGGAAGTAAATGAATTATTATTGAATTATGCTGTACGATATTTAGCTTTACAACCCTACTTCATTAATCTTTTCGAATAGAAAACTTCTTTCGGAATTTCTCTTGAGATCTCGCGAGTTAGCCCACTTACTGTAAGTCCACCAATCCATCACTCCACACAAACACACACAATTGTGCAGACTGCGTCGACTGATTTTGGACGTCAGTCAGCAGCCTCCCAAGCCATGGCGATCGGCACACCGCGATAGACTCAAACTTGTATCACACATGCAGCAAAGAAGCAGCATGGAGACGGAGCCGAGACGCATACTCCGCACTTGCGTGGGAGGTGGCAGTTGAATGCTTGTGGTGGATGATAGGGTTGCGTGATGTAGGTGAACGAAGATGTGATGGTGAATTTGTTAGCACGCGGTTGTCTTCCGCAGGTTTTCGTGAATCTACATGTGATCTAATAGGCTTCTGCGGCGGGTGAATTTGAGGGTGCATTGAGGGCAGTTAAGGCCGATGCAGCGAGTGCATGTGGGTGGTGCAGGCACTAGTTCGCCAGTTTCTGTGCGACAGATTCGCAATTGGCCGACCAGGCCGATGTGACTGAGGTGAATGTACGGGGACAGTTTGAACAGAAAAAGTCGTCGGTGTCAGTGTTGTTTGGCCGTGGTGGGGCTGCCGATGGTGGACGCACTGGGCGACGGGATGCGTGATGGGTTAGGGACGAGGCAGAGTTGGACGAGGAGACAGCAGTGGGTGTAGTCCAGGTTCTACAGTTGGTACGAAGATGTCCTACAAGCCCGACTGCTGCCCGGAACGTCAGCTGGCAGCGTGGGCAGGTCGGGGCTGCTTGAGTGTTGGGTGCGAGGTTGTATTTCCTCGTGTCCGTCCTCATTGTCCTCCGCCAGAACAGACAGTCCTGGACGAGGCCTTCCCAGTTGATGGGGTTGATCTGCGTTTGCCTCACAGCAGGGTGGAAGCAGGCATGGAAACATGCGCATAATTCCATTTATAATGATAGTCGACTTGCACGACACCCATCGCACCCTCTCTTTCTCCCAACCAGATTGTGGTGGTACATCTAAGTGATACACCATCTGACCATCTACAAACCCACACGCATTACCGCCTGCAACGTTAAACCCGAAGCTTGGACTGGCCAAAATTTGGGTTCCGTGCAGTTTGGACTATCTTGAGTCATGGTTCACTGGCCCCCAGTCCATTAGCAGGTGTAATGACCTTCCCCTTCCGCAGTCGATGCTCAGACTTCGTCTAGGCGAAGTAATTAGCCACGCGGGGAGCGCACAGGTAAACGCTGTTCCCAACGCCAGGGTCGGTGTATTACGTGGTCGAGCCATTATCCCACCTACATTCAACACATGTGATGAAATTGCAGCAATTTAATGATGTGAATTTCGGCCATCAAACAATTAGCACATCAAATGCAACGATCCCGGATGAAGGGGGGGAGCCGTGAATTTTTACAGACCTGCGGTAGCATGGCGACTGCATCTTATAAATACTGCAGCCCCTTGTGCGTGAATCACCATTATCTGCTGTTGTTTATGATGATGGGTTCGAGCAAGAATCCGAAACGTCGGGGTAATAAAGCTCTTGTTCCTGCGATCGTATCTCCTTCCTCAAGACGGCTTCCTGGAACTCGTCTCTTCGCTTATATTGTCGAGTTCCACCTTGTAGCGAGCCAGTTCCCGAGCGACAGGCATCCTCCTTCGTTGCGGTCGGTTGCTCCTGGGAACAAACATTCCAGTCCGCCAGATTGGGCGGACTCGCTCTTGCGGCCTAGGGGTGGTGGGTAGGAGGAGGAGGAGGAAGGAAGAGAGTATTTTGTTTCGTGTTTTGGTTTCGACCACCAATTAAGCGGTTTGCGAGCCACGGCCTGCGCGCAGATGTCATAAATCCAGCATTTGTTCAGGGCACTTTTTACAGCCCCTCCACCTCGTGAGAGAAGGCAGGGCTGCTTTATCGCACCAGACGTACACAGCTATTCACTATGACTCAGAGGCTTTGTTGAGAGAACGACCATTTTCCTAGGCCCCCCACATGATTATACATCGCCCTCGCCTTAGGATTTTCGGTCGCGCATTAAGACAATAGATTAGAGTAGAGAGTGTAAGGGGCTGAAGTGGGGGGTGGGAGGGCGAAGTAGAGAGGGACACGTTTTCTAGCCGCTGGGGCCGTAGCTAACTGAATGTTGAAATCCGAGTGTGAGCAGCCATTTACAACCAAGTCTAACCTTGTGGCCTTCTGCGTGGTTGCTTAAGGAACCTCATCTGGGAAATGGCGGTGCGGCGGGGTCAGTCGTGGTGGGAGGGGGAGGCAGAATTACCGGGTGTGGGGACACACACATGGATATCCTAAACCGGTTTAGCCCGATGGTTGAGGCGATTACCAGGGTGTGGCCACGAGACAGAGCCCATCTTCGGGGAGGTACATGTGAGAGTTGGGTGTCAGTTAATGGACGTTAGGCCAAGTCGACATCTGCAAGCAAGTTAACGACCTACTACGACCGTCATGTGGACCCACAACTGGACACACATACACCCCGGACACACACGATAGTTCGACCGTCGTGCCGACGATGTCCATCGTATGATCCAGAGCAAGGTGCAGCAGGCGCGTGCTTTCTTTTATAGTGATAGTAGACTTGCGCTGCATCCACCGCACTCTCTCCTCCTGCCTCGTCTAGGCCCGGTGCCAAGACGGAGTCAAGGGGAGCGACGATGAGGGAGAAGGCAGGTGGTTGGTGCGACGGAGTTCGCGTCTGGGCGCTGCATTCCATACTATAATAATTTTTGTTAAGATGTGGTTTAGTAGCCCCACCTGATGGACACAATACTGTTGGGGTTTGGGTTAAGGGTTAGGGGTTATGGTTAGGAGTTAGAGTTACGGGTCATCGTTAGGGGTTAGAGGATATGTTTAGGGGTTAAGTTTAAAAATTAGGGTTAGGGATTAGGATAAGGGGTTATAATTGTGGGTTAGGGTTAGGGTTAGTGGTGAGCGTAGCTATTCCTCAACCATCTAAAGTACAATCGCGCATTCCAAATAGCTTTCCTTTCGCAAACAATTACTTGACCTCGTCGCCCGCGCGTTCTCCGGTCCTACCTGTAAAATCCCTTATTACCATCCGTCCCGTATTAGAAGTGGCTGGGGTTTGTTTACTTCAAATGGGACTGCATAACTACATCCGACAAAAAATTTTATAGACCGTGAAAAGTTCATTCACACAGCAACACATTAGCATATTATTGATAGTAAAACCTGGTCCACATGCATTATACAACTATATAAGTGTCATAGGACGTCCTCCAAGAAGCGTAAATGAATGACTGATATGCCTCTGTCAAAATGTATACAACATGTTGCTTGGAAACCCTGAAAAAGAGTGCATTAACAGGTGGAGCAGAAAATATTCCGGAAATGGAAAAGTCCTAAAAGTCAAAAGATATTCGATTGGACTACCAGGCCACTCATCACGGTGTTCCATCCATCCTATTCAACTTCCCCAAGCACTCTGTCAAAAACCTGGTGAGCTCAAATTCACAGCCGCAGTTCGATCCACTAGCAGCCAGTCCGACGGTCATCGGGGATTCCTTCATATTACTTGCTTACTTTAAAACGAATTTTACTTTGAATGGAGAAAAGCCCCTGAGGCTTTAAGTGTGCGGTCGGTTTATTTAGCCAAAAGTAGCACTTTCAGTTATGCAGACAAACAAGTGTGGAAATCCCCTCTTAAATTGGGAGGACGCTATGCGTCAGGAAATTTTGTGGATGTTGCGAGCTGTCGCGCTGGCCTGATGTCTCAGGTACATATCGTCAGTTAAATTAGGACTCAACGACAGATCTTCAAAGGGAACTTGAGTCGGCAGCCAGTGAGAATAGTTGCCGGGGGCTTCTGTTTGCACTTAGACGCGTTGGATCGCCGTCTGAATAAACCGCTCTTGTTCCAACTCTGATTGGCTGGGGTTTACCTGCCGATAAGCACCCTTCAACGGGTTATGCAACTCTCAGGGCGCAATAATGCCCCTATATAAATCATCGCGTTGCAGACTTGGGTTCCATTTTTAGAACTTGGCAGAAAAAAAACAAGTAGGGGCTACACCGTGATGACTCGATACGTGCGGTGCCATCGTACGTGGATCATCATTTTAGCCTTACTGGCAATAGTAAAGATACTCTGTGATGTCTACTTCACAAGCGAATGGGTGGCAATTGCTGTTGAAACAGTGAAAATTCGAGTTTCATCAGTAATATGCAATGCTAGCTGGATAAGTATCAATGAAAGGACAGGGGATGGCACCTACTACCTGAGTCTTCGTTGCTGTGTAGATCCGCATCTCCCAGTAACCAGATACGACACAATTTCACTCCGTCTCATCAGCAAGAAGGGTGGATTTCGTAAAATTAACTTTGCAGACATGGCCCAAGTAAACGATACTGACTGGAAAAGGCCAATTAATCCGGACGTGTTCCTGTTGTATCCGCAGGGTTTTGCTCTGCTTGAGGTCATCCGGAATTACCGGGAGACTGGCTTGGTTCATGAGGTAAGTACAGATTCTCTTTCAAATTGACCCCTTAAAACTCCACTCGGCGTGTCCCCTTGAAGTGAGAGCCTGGTAGAAAGCTACTTCTTTCCTGACGTCAGAATTTGGGGGCTTTAATAAGTTTACGGCCATGAGCTTAGCACTGAATCGATCAAGGTGGCCGTTCTGGCGAAATAGACTTTCGTAAATCTTAAGCCCTCTCCTTCTCAATGCTATCAGCCTAGCAGATCATTCTCACCCATTCTGCCAAACATCAGACTACACTACGTTTTAAATTTAGCGGTAGGAAATTCCCAAAAGTGGTCGTCCTCTTACGGCAGAAGCTACGTCGAATACTGCCGTCAGGCCTTCTACACAGAAGTACTTATAGAAAGAGAAGCGAACGGGGTTGTTCTTCATCCAGCGTGAAGTTGATTGATGTAGGAGCCTGATTGATATCATCTAGTAAAAGAGTTGCGAAAATTCCCATAATAGTAATCAGGGGACGAGGTGGCGAGCATACGTAGCTTTCAATAAATTCTCCTCAGGCCACTACAGCTATATACGTACGGGTTGGAAGTAAAACATGTCAGAGATAAGAGAAATCGATAAAAGTTCGCCTTAAAACACAGAGGAGGTGTGGGAATGTGGGGGAGGGGGGGAGGTTAAGAGCAGTCAGTGTCAGGACAGGGGTGAGAGCGGAAGGGTGCGCAGAGTTGCAGCGTTAGTCGACCTTCGACCACTGTAAGCGCGGAGCCTGAACGTGGTTCTTCTGGACGCATAAGATTGGCTTTCGTAACCTAATGGCGGCCGCTTCTGCTGTCGCTAAGAAGCTCTGGCATAGTGGCTTGATGGGACCTTATAACTCACACGAAAAGCTTACTTGGGTTCCACACGATGGCCGGCGTCGACAACGTGCGCGAGAATGGCGCTGCTTATGCTCCTCGTTTCGCCCTTTCCCAGCGTTGCGGGGAGGTGTTCCCGTAGTCTCGTGGTTTAGCGCCGACTCGTGCGACCAATATAACCTGCTCCACAGGAACAAGTCAAGGAATAGATGCAAATTGAGGTGGTCTGCGGTGGCAATTTATTCTTACCTTCTCCGTGTAAAAGAGGGTTAGTAGAGAATGATATTTGAACCCTTTCTGCTGGGAAGGTTTACGAGACAGTTTGATCAAGGCGTCTCCTAAGGAATTCACTCGCAGCGTCCCCTTGGAAAGGGACTTTGAGGAACAAAGTTTTCTTTTCGGCGGTTGGTGTGGCGGGTTTGACCGGTCTTTCGGCAATGTTCTTTGCAATAAGCCAGTCAGGATACCCGTGTACGGGAAGGAAGTCCGGGATTATTTTGAGCTACTCTTCGATGCTATCTGTTGAACAAATTTTTTCAGCTCTTTGTGCCAAACATCGGACTAGATTTCGTTTTTTTTGGAGGGGTACGAAACTGGCGAATTTCGAGTATTGTCCAGACCAGCATTTCTTCCCCCACATTCCTATACCCCATCTGTGTTTTAAGGAGAACTTTTATCGATTTCTCTTATCGCTGACACGTTTTACTTCTAATCCGTTCCCATATAACTGTACTTGCCCGACGAGAATTTATCAAAAGCTACGTATGCTCGCCCCCTCGTCATCTAATAAAACTGAGACGTCGTTTTGTTCCTGCGCGATCGCGAATATATCATCAAGGTATCACCCATAGTATCTAAAACCGTTGATTAGATATAAAGCTGAAAAGCTTTTGGCTTTCCCATGAATATATGCGCCATAATCGTGCCAAGCGGTTGAGCCCGTATCTACACTGTCCACCTGTCTATACAGATTGTTCTCAAATAGGAATTGCAAGTTCAAGGCACGCCCCAATAACAATTTCTTGAGGACACCCACCAGCATTCCTATGTCCTGCTGATTAGAGGCGATGAAATCACAGAGGTAGTTGAGCATTTCTGTGACTGGTACGTTCATAAAAAGTAACGAGACATCTAACGAAAACACAACACTTCCGGTTAGGTCGAGGTAGTTCACGCCGTTAGCGAATTCAAAGGCATCCCGGCAGCCGTGTGGCGCTAACCCATACTGCCGAGACCTGAATTTCTCCGCTAGCCATTCTGCTATCGCATGACACTTCAGGTTTCTCATATCGAGGATCGAGCGAACCGTTGTGTTATCATCGTGGATCGCCAACAATTTGCATAACCCAGGTATAGGCCTGACGACGGGTCGGGGATGCTCTAATTCGTGTTCTCGTAGGAAACCATTCGTTTGAATTCAGCCAGCTGTGCCTTGACCTCGTTTGTTCGATGCTTCTCCTTTTCTGCCTTTCGGAACTTTTCCTGGTCCGACAGGATTGACTGTATTTATGCGATTTCGTCAGTAAGCCTCCGCATTTCTGGCAACTGCTCAGGTATTGATGGGTGCTGATGACTAACTTGGACTTTAGGTGTTCCACGCTCTCTGTCGAAACCGGCTGAAGGCCATGTGTTTGATTTATGAGGTTTTCGAACTGTGTCTTTAGTTCTAGATGGCAGGGTTACTGGTGGGGACGGCATTAATTAGGAACAGGTGATAAAATTTCCATGGAGGTTTTATCGAGAGAGATATATATACAGACGAATAATTGAGTACGTACTGATTTGAGTCTTCAGGAATCTTCCATTGTTACCTGCCTTCGTGTACACTCCGCAAATCAGAAGCAATCTCCATTTGTCCACGTGTTTCCACCATGGACTAAGCATACTTCCCGAATTCCTGTCTCTCTTCCTCATCCAGTTGGTTGGGTACTACCGCTCGTCGGCACATATGACACTTTTATTCCTTCACCTTTCTATCGATGCTCTCAAGTTTATTTTTGATATATCCTTCTAAAGGATCAGAGGTGACAACCGAGCGATTCCGTCTCATTATTCTCCAGTAGGAAGTAGGATACCCTTCGCAGTCGAGGCCTTCCCCAATAAGCCTTGCTCGTACTTTCACCGCCACGGCCTTGGTTTTGAATCGAAGGTATCCATTGAGAGTGGGTGAGGGAAATCGTAGGCAATGGGACGGGAAATTATAGGCGAGTTGCTGACATAGTGGCTTTAGTCCATGGTAACTGTGGGGTCTGTGCGAAGTTTTTCCTTGTTCATATGACTGGTGCGCGTATCCTGATTGCAGCCGCCTCTGTCGTTGCCAACAGACGCTGTCCAAGGGATTTTTGATGGCTCGAGGGAACCTTGTCCTAGAAAATATCAAAAGACCTTTTGGTGAGCATATATCTGCTTCCGATTAATTCTCTCCAAACCTATGCATTTATATTGATATTGAAATAATAAATGAAAGAGGGGTGCGCGCAAGTGGATGATTATGCTGTAGCTCGGGTTTGAGTGAGGAGGCAAGTGAATCACCAAAAATGCACTAAGCGTTAGGCGGGGCATGATGGACACCAGGAAGAATTATTAGATCCGGGTGGATGGCTTGGCGGCTTTGGCCATGGAAACTGTGGAATCTGCATGAAGTAGTTCTGTGCGCACACGTCAGGTTCGTGCACCTAAAGCGCAGCCAACAGACGAAGGCCAAGTACGTTTGGATGGCCTAGTGAAACCTTACTAATCACTCAGGGGGCTTCATTAGTCTGAAGAGAATTTGTCAAATACAGCCGTGTACTGGCAAAATTGTCTTTTAAATTCTAACAATTGACAATTTCAAAATTCCGTGGACTTGCCAATGGCGGAAGCACCAGTGATGAACTAGGGGTTTGTTCGTCGCAGTAGACTTTTGTGCTTTCGAGGGCCTGCATCGCACTGGGAAAGATAAAATATGGTATATTCCCAGAGTGACAGACGCAAACCAGTTAGCATGATTTCAGCATTTTACCAGGATCGAAGCAGATATTGCTAGAAGGTGTGTCTGAGAATCCATTTTCCACACACGAGCATGTTTGTCTAGTCGCCTGTCTTGCAAACCGATGATGAACTCGGGTGATGGACACGAATGCTTGAACTAGCACACGACCAATTTCTGCTGTCCTACCTATCCTCCTCACGTTCGATAGTTTCTGACTGTAGTAATTACGCAAACAAACACTCCTTACAAGCCAGCTCATTCTTATTTGAGGAAACCCACTGCGACTAAAATAGTAGGATCGACTGAGAAGTTTAAAATGACTACATAAAAAACAAACTGGTGTAATTTGAGGCAGTATTTTGAAAGGGGGATGGGGAAAATTCACACAAGAGGTTCTGTTTTGTGTTCATCAGCAAGCCATAACATAGACCGATGTGGATTACGAATGATAGCGAGGATAGACGATACTGACTGGAAAAGGCCAATTAATCCGGACGTGTTCCTGTTGTATCCGCAGGGTTTTGCTCTGCGTGAGGTAATTGGGAATTACCGGGAGACTGGTTTGGTTCCTGAGGTAAGCGCAGTTTCACTGTCAAATTAATGTCTATATGACTGCCTCTAGAGCATTTAGTAGTAATTCGGTTTGTATTACACTGCGTTTTATGGCAAGGATCTAGTACGCTGTCCTGGGTACTAAAATTTTAATAAGCTGAAGCGGGACACTGCAATCGTTCGAGGGGAAATTAGCCGACGCTGAAACGGAGTAGGCAACCTGATATATGATAACTTGGTCGCGATATTGAAGGAAGCCTAGAATGCCCGCAGAAGACCTTTCTGACAGGAAAAATTGGGTAGCAATATCCCATATCAAGGTGTAATTCTAAAATTAAGTTCAAAAGCAAACCTAATCCTTAACTTTATTATAAACATAATGCTAATCCTACTCCTAAACCTACCACAAACCCTAGCCCTAATCTTAGGCGTAACCTTGACCCTGGATCAAATCATTACCTTTACCTTTACCCTAGCCCTTACCTTAAACATAACATTAGCCTTAATCCTAATCCCACCCTAGCCCTAACACCAACCTTAGCCCCAACCTTAACACCAAACGCCAACCTAGAACGCAGTCCAAACCCCAACTCTAACTGAAACCCTTAAACGTAATACAAAACTTAATCCGAAACTCACTTCTTAGCCCGACACAAAATCAAACCCTAAATTTAACCCTACCTTTTAAACCAAAACATAAGGTTGTCCTTTTCCGTTCTACATTTGGCAACTTCTCCACCCACGATTTCAGCATTTTCCCCTTCGACTTAATTTACTTGCAATGCCCACATTCTGCTTACACTTGGAACCAGGAAAGCGTAACCAATCCGTGCCCGTACCCTGACACGCAGATTAGTCAACATGGATGTCCTTCGTTCTTCAGTTTCGGTCTGTGGCCTTGTTTGATCTCAAGCACAGTCAGACGCTTTGCCGTCGTGTTGATTCCCCAACTTCTCTCTAGACACCAGGCTTCATAATATTTGTCTCTCTCTCTCTCGCTGAGCCTTCGATGCAGAGCGCATATCGATCGCCTGCACGTGAGCACTTATCATGATTCCTTCCAGTTTAGTCCAATCAGCGAGATACGCTATTCACAGCACTCTGGCGCACAACTAACCCTCACGTCACAGTCAGTTGGAGAAGACGGTGCTACTGCTTGTCAAGGTCTAACTGCTCCCATCTCATGCGTTATTGCCGTGCAGATTGGTATTGATGAATTTCGTTGTTTTGTATGCCGGAGCAAATCCCCTTTGTTGTTTAGAGCGCAAAACAGTGGTAGAATTTAATTCCCTAATTTCGGTGCACACAGCTTAGTCAGCAGCTGACAAACGCCTAGAGAAAATCTTATGGCAAACCCTAGGTGAGGAGATGGTCAACCGCTGATCACTGAATTCAAAATTCTGGTAAATACTTGCATTTAAGAATCCGTGTCAAATATATGCACATGTGCCGGGAAAGTCGGCTGGTTGAGCCTCTAAACGTTGAAATGCATTTACCGAGACGAAGTCCGTGAATAACTGACATATATTTTGTGCATTTAAGGATTTTTCTTGTAATTTTAACGGCGCCGGGATCAGACATCTTACAAAGAGCATTCCCAGCCTCGTCAGTACGTTTAATTTTGTTTAAAATTGCACCACCGAACACAATTCACTCGAAGTATCCTTTGTCTCGTCTGTGCGACAAAATTCTTTTTAGTTCATTCGGAATCTTCTTGTACGTTTGCAGCCTCCCATCAACGGCCCCAGCATGCGGTTTCTCAAAGTGAGCACTTCGGTTTGTCCACCAGAAGGAATTGACGCTGCTGACCCCAAACACAATCACGACCTCGTCGTCATTGTGAAATCAGCCGTCTACAACTTCGAGGACAGACAAAACTTTCGCAGATTCTACGCCCATCTGAGAAAGGAGAATAGCGCTAAACTACCTTATCGCATAGGAGTAGTGTTCGTGGTGGGCCTGCCCACAAGCACAAGCAGCAACTCCTTCCAACGTGATGGTTTCAACATCTCACTGCCCGGTCGCGCCGGCAACTCGCTCGTCAACATTGCAAACCGCCGCGCCCATATTCAAATGCGACTGCAGCAGGAGATGCGTGAACAGGATGATCTCATCGTGGGCGACTTCGAGGACACCTACTACAATCTGTCTCTGAAGATGCATCACACGTTCGTGTGGGCGGCCAGGTTCTGTCGCGAACGTCCTGCCTTCATGTTCCTCGACGATGACATTGGTTTCAATGAAAAGCGCCTCCAGGCCGTTCTGTCCAGTCTGCCGGTGGATTGGCGGCGCAGAGTTTCCATTTCGAGTACTCGCTGGAATAGTCCCACAGTGCGTCCCACGGACACTCCGGCCGTCCGAAAATGGGCACTGTCGAAGCGGGAGGTTCCGTGGCCAGTGCATGCGCCCTACAGCAATGGATACTTCTACATGCTTGGTTACGATCACGTGGCGGATCTGGCTTTGGCCATGTTCTACACCAAGCGCATTCCTATTGACGATGCGTGGTTGGGTCTGGTGATGCATAGGATTGGTCTTCAGTTCGAGTTGCCAGCTGGGATCGTGTACACGTTGAAACATCAGGACAATGTCACCGGCTATATCGCCTTGCCCCTCCAATCTCTCCTGAGCGCATACATGCGAGGACGTCTGTAGTGGAATTTCGGTATGGCGATATTCGTATCCATGGCTTGCAAGCAAAATCACCCCTCACAAAACCCATGCACATCCTGTGTGTGTCCATACGACATCTTCCTTTGCGTTTTAGTGATTATACGGAGTGTGAAATGGTTTTGCCCAACTGATATTCTATATTAGATAGCAATTCCTACTATACCTAATTTAGATCTGTCTATTGCATTGGGTCTTGTGTGTTTATATTTTGTAAAATTAAATATTTATGAATGCTATTTGAATGTGGTCATTTCGTCGCAACTGCTGCGATAACCACCCTCAATGCATGATGAGAGGAAAATTTGTATTCACCTCAGCCACTGTATTTTCTTCATTTGTCATTCATCTGTCGCATTCGAGCCAGGGATTTTACTGGTACTTTGACCTATTGTATTCCTTTTACTGCCTATCGTCTGAACTGTCGTATGTTATCTCGACTTCATCCGAGTAAATTCCGTTTGTCTCGGCATTTTATGTGCTTTATTCTATGAATGGCATCGGCTGAACCGTCGTGGCGTCAGGGCTGTAATCACCTGTGGCGACCGTGTTGGTGGTGGTGGTGGTGGTGGGGGCGGTGGTGATGGTGGTGGTGGTGGTGGTGGTGGTGGTGGTGGTGGTGGTGGTGGTGGTGGTGGTGGTGGTGGTGGTGGTGGTCGATGACGTGAAGACTGGTGCAGTGATGACGTAGAACTCAGTCCTGCTTCATTCCATTGGTCATCGCGAAGGCCACTCAATCGATCTCATTGGACGTGACGCGAGCGCAATCATCGTGTCAACGATCCGAGGCATCATGTACGGGAATCGCTCCGGGCAGTCAAAGTTCTGCAATTCACTGTGGCTGATGTTTTAGTCAAAGGCTCTCAAGTGGTGCCGATTTGGTTCCACATTTCTTAACAAGCTACCTAAGGTTACCGGGTAGGGAAATTCATGCCGATTTTTCTGCGGTATCATCTGAAGAAACACTGGTTTTCGGGTAGACGTTGGTGTTCCTGATAGCCGCTGAGACGCTCGCGTCACTGAGCTCCTTGGTAAATTGTTCTTTGTGTTCTTTGTTCTTCCTTTATTCTTTCAGATTATCGTCGTAAATTTACTAATCACGTGATGTAACTAGTCTTAGAGACTACAGCTCAGATCGTGTAGGACGCCGGTGCTTTCCTGATTGGAATCCGTTGCACGGCTTTGATGGCTTCTGGAAGGAAAAAAAGCGGTGTCCTGTATCCGGAGCCGATTTTGCCTCATTGCTGTCAACGTTCCTTTGGGGTTCCTCGACCTTCTTATCCATTAAGGCAGCATGCCTCTCACACAGCCGCTGCTGCACAAGACGGTGACACCTGAAGAAGGCCATCTCTTGCTTCGGTACGACAGTCTGTCCTTCTAGACGAGTAGGTTGTAAACATTTGTGTCGTTGTCGTCAAACCATTCCTGATTGTGACGACGTGTGCGACGGACGACAACCAATGCGGTGGAATGTATAATGTTCCGCGCCTGATACCACCATGTCCATGCCGTGATTTTTTGCGAGGTTACAGTCGAAGAACTTTTTTGAGATGGCGGGGCAATGATACCTCCAGTCGTTGACGTCGCAGATCATATTGAGCACCAACACCTCCCGGGAGGAAAACGCAACCCAGCATCTGCCAACGCCGCGGTGTTGATGGAGCATCGAGGTTGCAGCCTCCTTCGTTGAATAAGGGAAGAATGTGCTGGGTTAGAGGAGACAGTGTTCCGCGCAGGTTTGCAGAAGGAGGAGGCCGTTTTTGTTGGAGCCGCCGCGTTCGGAGCATTTTTCCGGTCTTTTTGACGTATTTGCTCTGTCCTCAACTGCGCCAGATCCGATAAACGATTCCAGACGTTTTTTTGTTGTGGCAGAGGGACTTTCGGTCTCATAATCTGAAGTCTGATGGTTGCGTCCGGTCTGTGTGCAACTCCAACCCCTTGTGACGAGGGAGGGCGGCTAACAGCTTTCTTAACTTTCTTCACATACGCAGGCGATCGCCAAAATTTGGAGTCCGTTTGGTTTGACGTTTCATGATTCAGGCTTGAGAAATTGTTCACAGTCCCCCCAGTTTATTAACGAAAGCAATGATATGCCCCTTCCATATTCGGTGCTGAGACTTCGCCTCATTGCTTTCAACGTACCTTTGGAGTTCCTTGACCTTCTTATCCATTAAGACAACATGCCTCTCACACAGCCGCTGCTGACGTCTGACATCTGTTGACATCTATGTCGTTTATGTCAAACCCCTACTGATATTGACGACATGCGCAACCGACAACAGCCAAGACGGCGGAGTGGACAAATTTTTCTTTACGCAACATCTTTCGGAATATCGTTGTAAGCTAACTTATAACGCGATGTATCCAGTCTTGTAGACTGCTGCCCAGATCGTGTTGGATTTCGGTGCTTTCCCGATCGGAATCCGTTGCACAGCTTTGATGGCTTCTGTAAGGAAAGAAGCGGTGCCTAGGATGTCAATTGTTTCCAATTGGGGACATTTTTGTCAAGCACCTCCTGATATTGACGACGTGCGCGACCGACAACCAAGATGGTGGAGTGGACAACGTTCCGCAGTTGATACCACAGTTTATATACAGTGGTTTTTGTGAGGTTATAGCCGGAGCCTCACTTTTGAGAAGGTGAGGCGTTGATAACTCCAACCGTCAGCGTTGCAGATCGTTTTGGTCACCAGCACTTCCTCGAAGAGAACGCATTCCAGCAGCTGCCAGCGTCAGGGGGTTTCATCCAGGTTGCATTCTCCGTCGTTGAATAACAGAAGAATGTACTGGGTTGGAGGAGACAGTCAAAAGAAGAAGAGGCGTCTACCGCGAGGGGTTTATTGGGGGTCCGACGTTTCGTCTAGTTGATTTGTTTACCCGTCTTTAGAGACTGGGAAGTCCTGCGTCCAGCTCCCCTTCTATGGCGCACTTTGTTCAATGCATGACGCGCAAATGCCGCCTGTGTGCCTGCATCCAACCCGCATGTCACCGTGACCTGAATCGCCTCCGTCGGCCGCGGCGATGACTGACGGCCCCGATTGTCCCGCGCCGTGACTGTCCCCCTTTAAGAAGGTTCGTAAAGTCACATAGGGCAGAGGCAAATTGATGTGGCGGTTGCCAGAGCAGTCGATGGACATCCAGGTTTCTTGCACTTGCCTTGATATATGATCACCGCCCCAGCCCACAATCTCAACAGCGTCAAAGTTGAAGGTGTGTCCCATTTGCGCGACATGGGTTGCTACTTCCGACTTCGGGTCCAACCTTCGCAAGGCCAACTTATGCTCCTGCATTCGCGTTTGCAGCCGTCGGCCGCGCAAATGTGACACATCTTCAACTGTGACGCTGTTGAGCTTGTGGACCGGGACGGTGAGCATATGACAAGGCAGCTGCAAGAAGCCTGGATGTCCACCGACTGTTCTGTCAACCGCCACATCAATTTGTCTCCCCCCCCCTATCTGATTTATGAGGCTTACTAACGGGGGGGGGGAAATTGAGGCCGTCAACTATCTCCGCGGCCGACAAGGACGGGAGCGACCCAGGTCACGGTGACATGCTGGTCGGATGCAGCCACACCGGCGACATTGGCGGGCCAGGCATCGAACAAAGAGCGCCGCAAGAGGAAGGCTGTGTGCATGACTTCTCAGTCTCCAAAGATGGGTAGAAGAAACGACTACTTGAAACGTTAGACCTCCAATAAACCCCTCCCGGTGAACGCCTGCTTTTCTTTTGACATGTTACCTGGGAGTCTCATTTTCGCTACTATTAATGGAGGAAACGATATTTCGCTCAGGTCTGCAGGAGGAGGAGGAGGAGGGGGAGGTCGTTGTCAATGGAGCTGCCGAGTACGTAAGTATCAGGGAGCCCCACTTCCCCCCAGGCAGCGTGGTCTGTCTCGAGGGGGTCACTGAAGTCAGCAAAGACATTCAGCGTGTCCACAGTCAGCACAGTCCCCGGGAAGGCATGCAGGACGTTGTGGAACTTCTTTTGCACCTGTTTGGAGCTGCTCATTGGGCAAGCGTATCTGCTGAAGACAGCGGAGGATTTGGCTTCCCGAAGAGGCAGACGCGGACTCATGATATGTTGGCTGACGTCCTGCGGAGGAGAAGGGAGCCACCCCACGATTTCGTTACGGACGACAAAGGCGGCGCCAGCGTCACGTCGCTTTAACTTTGGGAGACCACTCCAAAAGAATGTGTAGCCCCCACTCACCTACTCCTGTCAGCCTTGTTCGGAGAAACAGGTCTAACTGAGGACAGCGATATCCAATTTGTTGCGCGTCACTTCTCGAGCAACTTGTGCCCCCTCCCTTTCTAGTCGGTTGTTCCGCGGATTTCACAAAGACAATCAACAGCACGGGTTGTCAACTTGAGGGGAGGCAGTCTAGCAACCTGTGCGGTAGAATGGAGAGTCTGATGGTCGAGGACTGCTGTTTGTTTGGTTGTTTCAACTCTGAGTAGTAGATATTTGCAGTCACGGTATGCGTGCATTTATTGCCCTTGTTAATACTCTGGTGTCCGTGAACCATGACGCAAGCAACTCGCGGCTCACGCGGTTGTCGTCATTAGCAAGAATTTCGGCCTCTTCGAATTTGAATGTGTGGCCGAATATCGTCAAATGAGCCGCAAATTGAGAGCTGACGTCATTTCTGCGCACCCCTTCCGCGTGTTCGGCCATTCGTGTTAGGAGCATTCTTCCGGTTTCTCCGACGTATTTGTTTTGTCCGCAGTTACACCAGATCCGATAAACGACTCCAAACGTTTCTTTCCGTGGCAGCGGGTCTTTCGATTCCCTTATCTGACACCTGATAGTTGCCTCCGGTTTGTGTGCAACTCCAACCCCAAGTAGTGAGTAAATGTGGCCGGCAGCTTTCGAAAAGTTCTTTGGCATACGGAAGGGCCGGTCAAAATTTGGGGTCCGTGCGGTTTGGCCGTCCACGAGTCAAGGGTTACCGATCCCCAGGCTGTTAACAAGCGCAACAAACTTCCCCATCCATATTCGGTGCTGATACCTCGCCTAGGCGGAGTAATGAGTCATCTGGAGAGCGCACAGGTGAACACTATACTCAAGACCAGGGTCTGTGGGTCAGATGGTTAAGAAATCCTCACACGGACACCGAACACCCCTGTTGAAATGACAGTGATTAACAAGGCGAATGTGGGCCATCAAATTACCTTCACGCCAAAGTGCAACGATCCCTGATGAAGGGGGGGGGGGTGGGGGGAGCCGTGAATATTCATAGGTATGAGGGAGCATGGCGAGTGCATCCTATAAGTACTTCTGTCCATTTTGCATGAACCACCCATATCTGCTATTGCCTATGATAATGGGTTCGAGCAGGAATCCGAAACGTCAGGCGAATAGACCTCTTGTCCCAGCGATAGTGTCTCCTTCTTCAAGAATGTTTCTTGGAAATCGACTTTTCGATTCTATTGTCAATGCAGTATCGTCTCTAAGTAGGACTACTGAGACGTCCCAGAGGGCTGTCGAACTGCACTCTGGGCGCTCTATGGGATTGTATGTCGCCCTCTATGCAAGGCTTTTTGAGGCGAGGGTATGGTTTCTGCCCGGGGTCATCAACAGTTTAATCTGACGAGCCTTTCTAACGGGAATGGTGATAATAGGTTTACAAGGGTGGAGTTTTCGAGCGCACGCAAAAGCAATTTGAGAAAATATAATAAGATGAAAAGTAGAACTACGTCTAAAACCTATTAATGCGCTAGGCATGCCAACAGTAAGTAGGTGCAAACATTCGAAAAACTACCCAAAAATGGTAGTCAAGGAAATTCGGATAACTGAATAAACCGCCGTCAACTGACCAATGGAAGCTCAGGTTTCAAGAGAAATAGCAACCAATGGTAGTTGGTCGCAGGCGTTAATCGAAAGTGCAAACGACGCAGATTGTGAGCTATACCGGGAAGCGAAATAAATATCAAACATTTGCAAAAAATGTAAAACGAATAACAAGAAGGGAGTAAAACAAGTTAAGCTAAATGGTAGTCAGAAGGAATAAAAAGTAAAGGAAAGTCTGGTAATGTTAAGAGGCGTGGCTTACAAATAGATATATACAGTAGGTGGGTTACTCATGAAATATCAACCGAAATTCCGAAAAGCCTTTTCGTTTTCAGAAGATTAATCAAGTAGTCTTATAAAACTAATCATCCTACAGGTATTTCTATAATATTTCAGTTACCTCAGGATGCCGTTTTTTGAACGAACTTCATTCCGGCTGTATGCAAGACTATATTGCTTAAAAATGATTACTTAAGTAGCACGCATTTTTCTCATTGATTATTCGATGCCCCTAAAAATTCAATTATATTTCATGGAAAACATGCACTTAATTATTCCTTCCCTTACTCATTCGGTAGAAAAGGACGTCCTCATCAAATATTATGCTTGAAGGAAGGGTAATATTCGGCTTTAAAAAACTGTTCATTGTTAACTTTACAAGCCACATTGGTAGATGCAGAGACATGACGTTGTATGAACTGTCGTTTCGTCGTATGAAAAATCTTACAAATAGAAACTTCTTGAAAACCGAATTATACCCCTCCTCCAAGCATAAAAGTGAAAAAAGACGTAAGTGCCTACCGAATGAGCAAAACAATGAATATTTGTATGCATGTTTTCCGTGAAATATAATTGAATTTTTAAGGGCGTCGAAAATCAATTAGGAAAATGCATCTTACTTAGGTAGCCATTTTTTACAGAGTATAGTTTTACATGCAGCAGGAAAGAAGTTCAATCGAAAGCCGGCGTCCTTAATTATACTGCAGGCTGACTAGTTTTACAGCCATAATTAATTAATATTCTCGAAGCGAAAACGCATTTTGGAATTTCAATTGACATTTCTTGAGTCAGCCCGCCTACTGTAGGTATGCGTTATGGAAATAAGTCATGGAACATAACGAAGATTTCGGAATGAAAAACAAATTCACGGCTTGAATACTGATACACAGAAATTCTTTCAGTCCATACAGATATAAACAGTATATGTGAACAGCTGATAGATTCAATGATAGAAAATAGCGATAAACCGTATACAATTTTTTATTGAAAGCAGACCACAGCCTGAACAAACTGTATGACGCAGACGACCTAAGAGAGACATACCAAC
This sequence comes from Spirometra erinaceieuropaei, assembly GCA_902702965.1. Taxonomy (NCBI): domain Eukaryota; kingdom Metazoa; phylum Platyhelminthes; class Cestoda; order Diphyllobothriidea; family Diphyllobothriidae; genus Spirometra; species Spirometra erinaceieuropaei. The sequence goes on along the minus strand of CACRXP010000053.1, from coordinate 761,652 downwards.
GGAAGTTGAGGAGATGATGGAAATGTTGAACTCCGACAAGGTGGTGCAATATTGCCAAGGCAGAGAAGTGCTACCCAAAATTTGGAAATGAAAATGTCATTGGGCAATGCGGCGGCAAATTCTCAGGAAACACACTGATGGTTTATTCTTCATTTTAACTGTTACTGTATTACCAAGGCACTGCGAACAGGTTCAATATTTGAAGGCAGCCACGTAACAATCAAGAAGATTTTAAACTTTTGCCTGTCATTCTTAAGAGGAGCCAGAGTGCGGCAGTGCCAAATGAAAGTGAGAGTGAGCCATGCAACGGCAGTGGAATGGTACGGCACATGTCGAAATGTGTGTTCCGTGACCCTCCTTAGCTAAACCTGACGGTTTGACGGTAATATCATTTTGCCTTTATCGTGTGCCTATGCACAGCTACTGGTTTTGCTCGATAGAGAGCACGGGCCAGTGATACACATCGACCAGGTCTAGGTGATACACAGAAAAATATAATCTAACAAGAATTACTTAAGTAATTGCAGTAGCCAGCCATGTATATTATTATACCTGCCCAGGTTAAAATCCATACACTTACCCTTTTTGAAAGTTGCAGTGCGTCTGACGATATACAGCAGGCATACTTTTGGTCGATCATGTACTAAACGCTATGTGGGGATGTGAATGCGCGTATCGAAGTGCGTGTTCTTACTGCGCACTCTGCTAACAAACGCAAGAAGCGTATTGAAACTGTCGACAGGTATTTTTTTCAATTCGACGCGCAGATGCGTCCAGATTGGCTGATCTCCAAAAGCGTGCATTGTAGCAACCTTACAAAGTTCACGTCTTAGCTGCATACATACTAAAGAACAGAACTGTCGGGTTAAACCTAATTAACATGCAAATACTCGCACCTACAACAGATTAAGGGGTTGTATCTATCAGCGACTGGCCAGTTATCTAAAGGTCCTCTGCGCAGCACAAGACTACAGCCCATTGAATTGCCTCCAAACTGTCCCTTAAGATCTGGGAAAGTAGGCTTAAATCTACTTGCATGTAAAGTCGAGGCGAAGGTTGGGTTTTAAACACGCGCAAAAGTACTTAAACCATGCATTATATTTGTTTGGTCAGGCAATGCATCTGATTAGCTCTATCGTTCGAGACATTTGTGTATAACTTATACCAAGGTCAGCAATGTGAATTCTTCGTTTTTCAAGGCCTGTGTATAACTATAAAAGCTTTTATTCAGGATACTTTTGGCTTTTAACATAGAAACTGACCAATCAGGAGCCAGATAGAATTGAAATGGCAATACTTTGAAAGCACAGGCCGAAATTCTCGTGAGAGGGGCTAATCGCGTGAGCCGCGAGTTGCTTGTTTTATGCTTCACGGGAACTCAGCCTATCAATAAGTGCAACGACATGCCACTCCATATTCTGTGCTGAGGCATGGGCTGACTAAAGTAATTGACCACTCGAGTAGCAAGCAATCCGGTAAGACAAATGATCAATCAGTCATCACGCCAGCATTCAACACGGGTGATGACATTTCGGTAATTTACAACTTGCATGCCGACCATCAAGCAATCAGCACACCAGCGGCAACAATCCTTCATGAAGGGGATCGCAGTTAATTGTTATAGGTGGACGCCTTCTTGTATGGATCCAGAGCGTTTTGGCAGGACGGTTCCAAAGAGTGCAGGTCGGGCGTCAACAGCCAAAACACCTGTTGAAACATGTGAAAACTCCTAAAGCCATATGTTCCGTATTACAGTTGGCTGGGGTTTCTTTATTTCAGGTGGGGTACATAACCACAACCGACCGAATTTTTCATAGACCGTGAAAAGCTCATTCACAAAGTATCGCATAAGCACTTCATTAACACTACAACCTGATCCACATGCATTGTACAATTTTATAATTGCTATTGGACGTCCTCCTATAAGCGTAAATTTATGAGTGTTGGCTGTACTCGTGTCTCGCCCGAGTTGCCGTGATTTTAAGTCAGACAGAAACTACCGATTATTCTGGAGGTAGTCATATGAATTATTTAAAACTGTCGAAACACTTGTAAGAACCCCTTATACCACCGGTCCCGTATTATAAGTGACTTAGATTTGTTTACTTCAAATGGGGCTACATAAGCACATCCGATCATAATTTATAGAGACCGTAAAATTTTCATACACAAAGCATCGCATCAGCACTTTACTAATACTAAAACGTGGTCCACATGCATTATACAAATATATAAGCGCTATAGGACGTCCTCCAACGACCGTAAATGAATGAATGCTATTCCTTTGTCGAAATGTATGCAGCATGTTGTTTGGAAACCCTGAATAATAGTGCATCAACGGGTGGGGCAAAAACTGTTCGGGAATTGGAAAAGTCTTAAAGTCAAAAGATACCCGATTGGACTATAAGGTCATTCACCACCAATAACCATCCATCCTCTTCAACTTCAACCTAGTAATCTGTCATAAACCTGGTGAGGACAAATTCACTGCTGTCATTCTTTAAACGAGTAGACAATGCGACGGTCGTCGGGGATTCCCTCTTATTACTTGTGCACTTTAAAACGCCTTTTACTTTGAATGGAGAAAAACCCCTGAGGCTTTAAGAGTGCGGTCAGCTTATTAGCCAAAAAAGTAGCGCTTTCGGCCATGCAAACAGACAAGTGTGGAAATCCCCTCTTAAATTATGAGGACGCTATGCGTCAGGATATGTTGTGGATTCAGAAACAGGTCCTGTCGTGCAGCCGATGTGGAGTATTGAATGCAACCCTCATCCTGATGTTTATTTCGGACGTTAGGCGGGGCAAGAGAGTTGGCCTGATGACTAATGTACATATCAGCAGCTAAATTAGTACTCAACGCAGATCGTCAAACGGAGACATGAGTCGGCAGCCAGTGGGAATACTTGCCATGAACTTCTGTTTGCACTAAGACGCGCTGCCTGATTGGCTAGGCTTTAACTGCCGGTAGGCATCCTTCAACATGTTTTGTAACACGCAGGACTCAATAACGCCCCTGTATAAGTCATCGCGTAGAAGACGTGGGTTCCACTTTTTGAACTTGGCTGAGAAAAAGCAAGAAGAGGCTACACCGTGATGACTGGATGCGTGCGGTCTCACCGTACGTGGATCCTCATTTTAGCCTTACTGGCAATAATAAAGATACTCTGTGATGTTTTCTTCACAAGCGAATGGGCGTCAAACGCTGTCAAAACGAGGACAATTCGAGTTTCATCAGTAGTATGCAATGAGCGTTGGATTAGTATCAGCCAAATGACACGGGATGGCAGCTACGACCTGAATCTTCGTTACTGTGTAGATCCTAACCTTCCCGTAACCAGACACGACACAATTTCACTCCGTCGATTCAGCAAGAAGGGTGGATTTCGTAAAATCAACTTTGCAGAGATGGCCCAAATAAACGATACTGACTGGAAAAGGCCAATTAATCCGGAGGTGTTCCTGTTGTATCCGCAGGGTTTTGCTCTGCGTGAGGTCCTACGGAATTACCGGGAGACTGGCTTGGTTCCTGAGGTAAGTACAGATTCTCTTTCAAATTGACCCCCTCGAAGTCTAATCGGCGTGTCCCCTTGAATTGAGACCCTGATGGATAGCCACTTCATTCCTGACGTCAGAATTTGGGGGGTTTATATGCTTACGGCCATGATCTTAGCACTGAATCGATCAAGGTGGCCGTTCTGGCGAAAGAGACTTTCGTCAACCTAAAGCCCTCTCCTTATCAATGATATCAGCCGAGCAGATCCTTTTCAGCCTTTCTGCCAAACAGCAGACCAAACCACGTTTCAAATTTAGCGTATGAAACTCCAAAAATTGGTCGTCATCTTACGGCAGAAGATACGTCGAATACTGCCGTCACACATTCTACATAGAAGTACGTATAGAAAGAGAAGCGAACGGGGCTGTTCTTTATCCAGCGTGAATTTGATTGATGAGGGGGGGGCCTGATTGATATTATCTAGTAAAAGAGTTGCGAAAATTCGCATAATAGTAATCAGGAGACGAGGTGGCGAGCATACGTAGATTTCAATAAATTCTCCTCAGGCCGGTGCAGTTATACAGGAACGGGGTAGAAGTAAAGCATGTCAGCGATAAGAGAAATCAATAAAAATTCGCCTTAAAACACAGAGGAGGTGTGGGAATGTGGGGGAGGGGGGGGCGGTAAAAGCAGTCAGTGTCAGGGGCGGGGTGAGAGCAGAAGGGAGCGGAGAGTTGCAGCGTTAGTCGACCTTCAACCACTGCAGGCGCGAAGCCTGAACGTGGTTCTTCTCGACGCATAAGAATGGCTTTCGTAACCTAATGGCGGCCGCTTCTGCTGTCGCTAACAAGCGCTGGCATACTGGCTCGATGGGACCTTATAACTCACACGAAAAGCTTAGTTGGGATCCACACGATGGCCGGCGTCGACAACATGCGCGAGAATGGCGCTGCTTATGCTCCTCGTTTCGCCCTTTCCCAGTCATGCGGGGGGGTGTTCCCGTAGTCTCTTGGATAAGCGCCGACTCATACGACCAATATAACCTGCTCTACAGGAACAAGTCAAGGAATAGATGCAAATTGAGGTGGTCTGCGGTGACAATTTATCCTTACCTTCTCCGAGTAAAATAGGGTTAGTAGAGAATAATATTTGAATCCTTTCCACTGGGAAGGTTCACGAGGCAGTTTGATCAAGGCGTCTCCTCAGGAGTTCACTCGCAGCATTCCCTTGGAAAGGGACTTTGAGGAACAAAGTTTTCTTTTCGGCGGTTGCTCAGGCGAGTTTGATCGGTCTTTCGGCAATGTTCTTTGTAAAAAGCCAGTTAGGATACCCGTGTACGCGAAGGAATTCCTGGCGTTTTCTAAGCTACTCCTCGATGCTATCTGTGGAACAAATTTTGCTAGCTCTTTGTGCCAAACATCGGTTTAGATTTCGTTTTTGTTGGAGGGGTACGAAACTGGCGAAGTTCGTGTATTGTCCAGACCAGCATTTCTTCCCCCACATTCCCATACCTCATCTGTGTTTTAACGATAACTTTTATCGATTTCTCTTATCGCTGACATGTTTTACTTCTAATCCGTTCCCAAAAGCTACGTATGCTCGCCACCTCGTCATCTAATAAAACTGAGACGTCGTTTTGTTCCTTCGCGATCGCGAATATATCATCCACGTATCACCCATAGTATCTTAAACCGTTGATTGGAAGATAAAGCTGAAAAGCTTTTGGCTTTCCCATGAATATATGCGCCATAATCGTGCCAAGCGGGTGAGCCCGTATCTACACTGTCCACCTTTCTATACCAATTGTTGTCAAATAGGAAGTGCAAGTTCAAGGCACGCCCCAATAACAATTTCTTGAAGGCAACCATCAGCATTCCTATGTCCTGCTGATAAGAGGCAATGAAATCACAGAGGTAGTTGAGCATTTCTGTGACTGGTACGTTCATAAAAATTAACAAGGCATCTAACTAGAACATAACCGTTCCGCTTAGGTCGAGGTCGTTCACGCCGTTAACGAATTCAAAGGCATCCCGGCAGCCGTGTGGCGCTAACCGATACTGCCGGGGCCTGAATTTCTCCGCTAGCCATTCTGTTATCGCATGACACTTCAGCTTCCTCATATCGAGGATCGGACGAACAATTGTGTTATCATTGTGGATCGCCAGCAATTTGTATAACCCAGGTATAGGCCTGACGACGGTCGGGGATGCTCTATTTCGTGTTCGCGTAGGAAACCATTCGCTGGAATTCTTTTCAGACAGTCCGTCTGTCGTTTGTTAGATGCTTCTCCTGTCCTGCCTTTCGAAACTTTTCTGGTTCGACAGGATTGACTGTATTTATGCGACTTCGTTATTAGGCCTCAGCATTTCTGGCCATTCTTCAGGTTTTGATAGGAGATATTGACTAACTTGGAATTAAGGTGTTGCACGCTCGCTGCCGAAACCGGCTGAAGGTCATGTGTTTGATTTATGAGGTTTTCGAATTGTGTCCTTAGTTTTAGCTGGCAGGGTTACTGGTGGGGACGGCATAAATTAGGAACAGGTGATAAAATTTGCATCGAGGTTTTATCGAAAGAGAGATACATACAGACGAATAACTGTGTACGTACTGATTTGAGTCTTCAGGAATCTTCCATTGTGATCTGCCTTCGTGTACACTCCGCAAATCAGAAGCAATCTCCATTTGCACAGGTTTTTTCGCCATGAACTAGGCATACGTCTTGAAATCCTTTCTCTCTTTCTCATCGAGCTGGTTATCTATTACCGCTCGTTGGCACATATCACGCCTTACTTCCTCCGCCTTTTTATCGGCGCTCTCAAGCCTATTTTCGATATATCCTTCTAAAGTATCAGAGGTGATAATCGAGCGATTCCGTCTCATTATTCTCTAGTAGGAAGTAGGACACTTGTCTCAGTCGAGGCATTCCCCAATAAGCCTTGATCATAATATCACCTCCACGACCGTGGTTTTGAATTGAACGTATCCATTGAGAGTTTCTAATACCAAGGTTTGCATTCGATTAATACTCTTCAGACCTGATTAATAAGAAAATTCGAGCAAGTAGAATTTATTCTGTGTCAGGGGTTCGCCATGGGGTGGGTGAGGGAAATGGTAGGCAATGAGACGGGCAATTATAGGCGGGCGGCTGGCATAGTTGCTTTAGTCCATGGTAACTGTGGGGTCTGTGCGAAGTTTTTCCTTGTTCATAGGACTGGTGTGCGTAACCTGATTGCAGCCGCCTCTGCCGTTGCCAACAGACGCTGTCCAAGTGATTTTTGTTGGCTTGACGGAACCTTGACCCAGAAAATATCAAAAGACCATTTGGCTAGCATATATCTGCTTTCGATTAATTCTCTTCAAGCCTATGCATTTATATTGATATTGAAATAATAAATGAAAGAAGGGTGCGGGCGAATAGATGATTATGCTGTAGCTCGGGTATAATTGAGGAGGCAAGTGAATCACCAAAAATGCACTAAGCGTCAGGCGGCGCATGATGCACACCAGGAAAGGCAATTATATGCGGGTTGGTGGCTTGACGGCTTTGGCCATGGAAACTGTGGAATCTGCATGAAGTGGTTCTGTGCGCACACGTCAGGTTCGTGCACTTTGACTACAGTGGACCTAAACAGCAGCCAACAGATGCAGCCCAAGTATGTTTGGGTGGCCTAGTGAAACCTTGCCAATCACTCAGGGGGCTTCATTAGTCTGAGGAGAAATTGTCGAATACAGACGTGTACTCGCCAAATTGTCATTTGAATTCTAAAAATTGTCAATTTCAAAATTGCGTGGAATAGCCATTTGCGGCAGCATTTTGAATGGGGGAAGGGGAAAAATTCACACAGGAGGTTCAGCTTTGTATTCATCAGCAAGCTATAACTTAGACCGATGTGGATTACGAATTGCAGCCTCCAGTTCAGTGCTCATTTTAAATGCTTTGCAGAGTTAGCTGGTGGGTTTGACTTCTGAAGCGCTGTCTAGCAGGTAGTTAGAGGGTGATTGACGGAAATTGCAAAGTAGAGTCGAGAGGGAATTTATTTTTAGAGTAAATTGCATGTGGATTTCGTCTGCAAAAACCGGATACCTTAATGTATGATTGGTTAGGATTTTATGGATGGCAAACAGGAATCGGAATGTGATGCACCACTCAGTGCATTATGCGTTTCAGTATAAATCCTCGACTATAGGGCGTGGGATTGAATTCTGAGCTTAATCGAACCAATTAGAACTGGCTTCATCACGATGGTTCGTTGCACGATGTCTTATTGTACGTGGATCCTCCTCCTGGCCGTATTGGCGATCCTAAAGTTACTGAGCGATGCCTACTTCGGGCGAGAATGTCTGCAAGCGCAATGTTTGCATTGAAGGTAAAATAAGCCGAAGCAGGATAGTGCAATCTTTAGAGGGGAAATTAGCCGAGGCTGAAACGGACTAGGCAATCTGATGTATGATAACCTTGTCGCGATATTGAAGGAAGCCTAGAAACCCTGCAAAAGACCTTTCTGACAGGAAAAATGGGGCTGCAGTATCCCATATCAAGGAATAATTCTAACCTTAAGCTCAAAAGCAAACCTTATCCTTAACTTTATTATAAACCTAATGCTAATCCTACTCCTAAACCTACCACAAACCCTAGCCCTAATCTTAGGCGTAACCTTAACCCTGGACCAAATCCTATCCTTTACCTTTAACCTAGCCCTAGCTTTAACCACAACATTAGCCTTAATCCTAACACGGCCCTAAACCTAACACCAACCTTAGCCCCAAACTTCACACCAAACGCCAGCCTAGAACGCAGACCAAACCTCAACTCTAACTGGAACCATTAAACGTAATACAAAACTTAATCCTAAACTCGATTCTCAGCCCGACATAAACCCAAGCACTAAAAATAACCCTTCCTTAAAACCAAAACATAAGCTTGCCTTTTCCGTTCTACATTTGGCTACCTCTCCAACCAGGATTTTAGCATCCGCCTTTAACTTAATTTACTTGAAATGCCCACATTGTGTTTACACTTGGAACCAGGACATCGTAACAGACCAGTGCCCGTACCCTGACACGCAGAGTAGTCAACATTGATGTCCTTCATTCTTCGGTTTTGGTCTCTGACCTGGTTTGATCTCTAGCACCAACAGATGCCCTGCCGTCGTGTTTATCCCCCAAGTTCTGTCTAGACACCAGGTTTCATCATATTTCTCTTGTATGGATCGCCTCTCTCTCTCGCTTAGCCTTCGATGCAGAGCGCATATCGATCGCCTACACGTGAGCACTTATCATGATTCCTTCCAGTTTAGTCCAATGAGCAAGTTAGGCAATTCACAACACTCTGTCGCACAGATAACCCTCACGTCACAGTCAGTTGGAGAAGACGGTGCTACTGCTTGTCAAGGTCTAACTGCTCCCATCTCATGCGTTATCGTCGTGCAGACTGGTATCAATTAATTTCGTTATTTTGAAAGCCGTAGCAATTCCCCTTTGTTGTTTACAGCGCCAAACAATGGAAGAATTCACTTCCCTAATTTCGGTGCGCACACCTTAGTCAGCAGGTGACAAGCGCCTAGAGAAAATATTATGGAAAACCCGAGGTGAGGAAATGGTAAACTACTGATTACTGAATTCAGAATGCAGGTAAATACTTGAATATAAACATTCGTACCAAACATATATGCGTATGTGCCAGGACAGTAGGCTGGTTGAGCCTCTTAACGTTGGAAATGCAATTAGCGAGACGATGTCCCTGAATAACTGACAGATATTTTGTGAATTTAAGGATTTTTCTTGTGATTTACCGGTATCGGGATCAGACATCTTACAAAGAGCATTCCTACCCTCCTAAGTACGCTTCATTTTTTAAAAATGAAACCACCAAACACAATTAACTAGAAGTAACCTTTGTCTCGTCTCTGCGACAAAATTCTTTTTAGTTCATTCAGAATCTTCTTGAACGTTTGCATCCTCCCATCAACGATCCCAGCATGCGGTTTCTCAAAGTGAGCACATCGGTTTGTCCACCAGAGGTAGATGACGTCGTTGACAACAAACACAACCACGACCTCGTCGTCATTGTGAAATCAGCCGTCTACAACTTCGAGGGCAGACAAGCCTTTCGCAGATTCTACGCCCACCTGAGAAAGGAGAGCAGCGTTAAACCACCCTATCGCATAGGAATAGTGTTCGTGGTGGGCCTGCCCACAAGCGCAAGCAGCAATGCATTCCAACGCGATGGTTTCAACGTCTCACTGCCCGGTCGCGCCGGCAACTCGCACGTCAACATTGCAAACCGCCGCACCCAGATCCAAATGCGACTGAAGCAGGAGATGCGTGAACACGATGATCTCATCGTGGGCGACTTCGAGGACACCTACTACAATCTGTCTCTGAAGATGCATCACAGCTTCGTGTGGGCGGCCAGGTTCTGTCGCGAACGTCCTGCCTTCATGTTCCTCGACGATGACATTGGTTTCAATGAGAAGCGCCTGCAGGCCGTTCTGTCTAGTCTGCCGGTGGATTGGCGGCGCAATGTTTCCATTTCGAGTACTCGCTGGAATAGTCCCACAGTGCGTCCCACGGACACTCCGGCCGTCCGAAAATGGGCACTGTCGAAGCGGGAGGTTCCGTAGCCAGTGCATGCACCCTACAGCAATGGATACTTCTACATGCTTGGTTACGATCACGTGACGGATCTGGCTTTGGCCATGTTCTACACTAAGCGCATTCCCATTGACGATGCCTGGTTGGGTCTGGTGATGCATAGGATTGGTCTTCAGTTCGAGTTGCCAGCTGGGATCGTGTACTCCTTGAAACATCAGGAAAATGTCACCGGTTATATCGCCTTGCCCCTCCAATCTCTCCTGAGCGCATACACGCGAGGACAACTGTAGTGGAATTTCGGTTTGACGATATTCGTATCCATGGCTACCAAGCAAAATAATCCCTCAAAAACCCATGAACATCGTCTGTGTGTCCATACGGCATCTTCCTACTCACCAGTTTACATTTGTACGTTAAATGACTTCGATTTAGTGATTATGCGGATGGTGAAATGGCTCTGCCTAACTGATATTCTATACCAGATAACATTTCCTACTATACCTAATTTAGATTTGTCTATTACATTGAGTCCTGTATGTATGCATTATGTGGTCCCAAATACTTATTAATACTATTTGAATGTGGTCATTTCGTCGCAACTGCTGCGATAACCACCCTCAATGCATGATGAGAAGAAAATTTGTTTTCATGTCAGCCACTGTATTTTCTTCATTTGTCGCATTCAGGCCAGGGATTTTACTGGTAATTTGACTTCTTGTATTCTTTTTATTGCAAATCGTCCGAACTGTCGCATGTTATCTTCGTCTTCGTCCAAGTTAATTCCGTTTGTCACGGCATTTCATGTGCTTTATTAAATGAATAGCATCGGCGGAACCGTCGTGGCGTCAGGGCTGTGATCACCTGTGACGACCGTGTTGGAGGTGGTGGTGGTGGTGGTGGTGGTGGTCGATGGCGTGAAGATTGGTGCAGGGTTGACGAAGAACTCAGTCCTGCTTCATTCCATTGGTCATCGCGAAGGCCCCTCAATCGATCCCATTGTCCATGACGCGCGCGCTATCATCCTGTCAACGATCCGAGGCATCATGTACGGGAATGGCTCCGGGCAGTCAAAGTTCTGCAATTCACTGTGTATGATGTTGCAGTCAAAGGCCCTCAAGTGGTGCCGACTTTCTTTCCACATTTCCTAACAAGCTACCTAAGGTTACCGGGTAGGAAAATTCATGCCGATTGTTCTGCGGTATCATTTGAAGACACACTGGTTTTCGGGTAGACGTCGGTGTTCCTGATAGCCGCTGAGACGTTCGCGTCACTGAACTCCTTGGTATGTTGTTCTTCGTGTTCTTTGCTCTTTGTTTGTTCTTTCAGATTATCGTCGTAAGTTTACTAATCACGTGAGGTAGCTAGTCTTATAGACTAGAGCTCAGATCGTGTGGGATGCCGGTGCTTTCCAGATTGGAATCCGTTGCACGGCTTTGATGGCTCCTGGAAGGAAAAAAGCGGTGTCCTGTATCCGGAGCCGATTTTGCCTCATTGCTGTCAACGTATATTTGGGGTTCCTCGACCGTCTTATCCATTAAGGCGCCATGCCTCTCACACAGCCGCTGCTGCGCAAGACGGTGACATCTGAATAAAGCCATCTCTCGCTTCGGTACGACAGTCTGTCCTTCTAGACGAGTAGGTTGTTAACATTTGTGTCGTTGTCGTCAAATCATTCCTAAATTGTGACGACGTGTGCGACGGACGACAACCAATGCGGTCGAATGGACAATGTTCCGCGCCTGATATCACCATGTCTATGCAGTGATATTTTGCGAGGTTACAGTCGGAGACGTTTTTTGTGATGGCGGGCCAATGATACCTCCAGTCGTTGACGTCACAGATCAATTTGAGCACCAACACTTTCTGCCGATCTAGCCCCCCGGGAGGAGAACGCAACCCAGCAGCTGCCAACGCCGCGGTGTTGATGGAGCATCGAGGTTGCGGCCTCCTTCCTTGAATAAGGGAAGAATGTGCTGGGTTAGAGGAGACAGTGTTGCGCGCAGTTTCGCAGAAGGAGGAGGCCGTTTTTTGTTGGAGCCGCTGCGTTCGGAGCCTTTTTCCGGTCTTTTTGACGTATTTGCTCTGTCCACAGCTGCGCCAGATCCAATAAACGACTCCAGACGTTTCTTGTCGTGGCAGAGAGACGTTCGGTCTCATAATCTGAAGTCTGATGGTTGCCTCCGGTCTGTGTGCAACTCTAACCCCTTGCGGCGAGGGAGGGCGGCTAACAGCTTTCTTAACTTTCTTCACATACGCAGGCGCTCGCCAAAATTTGGGGTCCGTTTGGTTTGACCTTTCACGATTCAGGCTTGAGAAATCATTCACCATCGCCCAGTTTATTAACGAAAGCAATGATATGCCCCTTCTATATTCGGTGCTGAGACTTCGCCTCATTGCTTTCAACGTACCTTTAGGGTTCCTTGACCTTCTTATCCATTAAGACACCATGCCTCTCACACAGCCGCTGCTGACGTCTGACATCTGTTGACATCTATGTCGTTTATGTCAAACCCCTACTGATATTGACGACGTTCGCAACCGACAACAACCAGACGGTGGAGTGGACATAGTTTTCTTTACGCAACATCTTTCGGAATATCGTTGTAAGCTAACCTATAACGCGATGTAGCCAGTCTTGTAGACTACAGCTCAGATCGTGTAGGATGCGGTGCTTTCCTGATTGGAATCCGTTGCTCGGCTTTGATGGCTTCTAGAAGGAAAAAAGCGGTGTCCTGTATCCGGAGCCGATTTTGCCTCATTGCTGTCAACGCTCCTTTTGGATTCCTCGACCTTCTTTTCCATTAAGGCACCATGCCTCTCACACAGCCGCTGCATCACAAGACGGTGACATCTGAAGAAGGCCATCTCTTGCTTCGGTACGACAGTCTGTCCTTCTAGACGACTAGGTTGTTAACATTTGTGTCGTTGTCGTCAAACCATTCCTAAATTGTGACGACGTGTGCGACGGACGAAAACCAATGCGGTGGAATCGACAATGCTCCGAACTTGGTACCACCATGTCTATGTGGTCGTTGTTAGCTAACTTATAACGCGATGTAGCCAGTCTTGTAGTCTACAGCCCTGATCGTGTTGGATTTCGGTGCTTTCCCGATTGGAATCCGTTGCACAGCTTTGATGGCTTCTGGAAGGAAAGAAGCGGTGCCTAGGATGTCAATTTTTTCCAATTGGGGACGCCGCTCGATGACGGCCACAGAGATCTTGTGTGAGCGGTTGAGGAACCTTCTGAAATGCCTGGTATAACACCTCAGAACTTGCAACTTCTGCGTCCGGAGTGTTTTCCCATTGCAGCTGAGAAGCGACACGGTATTTTGGATGTAGATTCGCAGACAGTTTGGATTAATTCGAAGACGATCTCTGTTTTATTGCTGTCAGCGTACTCTTGGGTTTCCTTTACTTTACGATTCATTAGGGCATCAGGTCTCTCCACAGTCACTGCTGCACAAGGCGGTGACATCCGAAGAAGGACGTCCGTCGGTGTGGCCGTCTGTTCTAGACGAGTAGGTTATTGACATCTATGTCGTTTTTGTCAAACCCCTCCTGATATTGACGACGTGCGTGACCGACAGCCAAGATGGTGGAGTGGACAACGTTCCGCAGTTGATACCACAGTTTATATACAGTGGTTTTTGTGAGGTTACAGCCGGAGCCACGCTTTTGAGAAGGTGAGGCGTTGATACCTCCAACCGTCAGCGTTGCAGATCGTTTTGGTCACCAGCACTTCCTGGAAGAAAACGCAGTCCAGCAGCTGCCAGTGCCAGGGGGTTTTAGCCAGGTTCCACCCTTCATCGTTGAATAACAGAAGAATGTGCTGGGTTGGAGGAGACAGTCAAAAGAAGAAGAGGCGTCTACCGGGAGGGGTTTATTGGAGGTCCGACGTTTCGTCTAGTTGATTTGTCTACCCGTCTTCAGAGACTAGGAAGTCCTGCGCCCAGTTCCCCTTATATGGCGCACTTTGTTCAATGCATGACCCGCAAATGCCGCCTGTGTGCCTGCATCCAACCCGCATGTCACCGTGACCTGAATCGCCCCCGTCGGCCGCAGCGGCCCCGACTGTCCCGTGCCGTGACTGTCCCCCGCTAAGAAGGTTCGTGTAGTCAGATAGGGGGAGGCAAATTGATGTGGCGGTTGACAGAGCAGTCGATGGACATACAGGCTTCTAGCACTTGCCTGGCCATATTATTACCGCCCCGGCCGGAGCGAGTCCGGTCAGATGTGGTTATGTAGCCCACTTGAAGTAAACAAACCCCAGCCACCTGTAATAGCATCAAAGCTGAATGTGTGTCCCATTTGCGTGACATGGGTTGCTACTTCCCACTTTGGGTCCAACCTTCGCACGGACAACTTATGCTCGTGCATTCGCGTTTGCAGCCGTCGGCCGCGCAAATGTGACACATCTTCAACTTTTACGCTGTTGAGCTTGTGGGCCGGGACGTTGATCATACGACAAGGCAGGTGCAAGAAGCCTGGATGTTTACCGACTGTTCTGTTAACCGCCACATCAATTTCTCTCCCCTCTATCTGATTTTATGAAGCTTACTAACAGTGGGCAATCGAGGCCGTCAGCTATCTCCGCGGTCGACAAGGACGGGAGCGATCCAGGTCACGGTGACATGCCGGTCGGATGCAGCCACACCGGCGACATTGGCGGGCCAGGCATCAAACAAAGAGCGCCGCAAGAGGAAGGCTGTGTGCATGACTTCTCAGTCTCCGAAGATGGGTAAAAGAAACAACTACTCGAAACGTTAGACCTCCAATAAACCTCTCCCGGTGAACGCCTCCATTTCTTTTGATATGTAACCTGGGAGTCGCATTTTTGCTGCTATTAATGAAGGAAACGGTGTTTCGCTCAGGTCTGCAGGAGGAGGAGGAGGAGGTCGTTGTCGATGGAGCTGCCGAGTCCGTAAGCATCAGGGAGCCCCACTTCCCCCAGGCAACGTGGTCTGTCTCGAGGGGGTCACTGAAGTCAGCAAAGACAATCAGCGTGTCCACAGTCAGCACAGTCCCAGGAAGGCATGTGGGACGTTGTGGAACTTCTTTCGCACCTGTTTGGAGCTGGTCATTTGGCGAGTGTATCTGCTGAAGACAGAGGAGGATTTGGCTTCCCGAAGAGGCAGACGCGGACTCATGATATGTTGGCTGATGTCCTGCGAAGAGGTGGGTGCTATCCCACGATTTCGTTACGGACGACAAAGGCGGCGCCAGCGTCACATCGCTTTACCTTTGGGAGACCACTTCAAAAGAAGGTGTAGCCCCCACTCACCTACTCCTGTCAGCCTTGTTCGGATAAACAGGTCTGGCTGAGGACAGCGATATCCAATTCGCTGCGCGTAACTTCTCTAGCAACTTGTACCCCCCTCCCTTTCTGGCCGGTTTTTCCGAGGATTTCATAAAGACAATCAACATCACGGATTGTCCACTTGAGCGGAGGCACTCTAGCAACCTCGAGGTAGATTGGAGAGGCTGAGGGCCGAGGACGGTTGTTTGTTTGGTTGTTTCAACTCTGAGTAGTAGATATTTGCAGTCACGGTGTGTGCATTTATTGCCCTTGTTAATACTCTGGTGTCCGTGAACCATGACGCAAGCATCTCACGGCTCACGCGGTTGTCGTCATTAGCGAGAATTTCGGCCTCTTCGAATTTGAATGTGTGGCCGAATATCGTCAAATGAGCCGCAAATTGAGAGTTGGCGTCATTTCTGCGCACCCCTTCCGCGCGTTCGGCCATTCGTGTTAGGAGCATTCTTCCGGTTTCGCCGACGTATTTGTTTTGTCCGCAATTACACCAGACCCGATAAACGACTCCAAACGTTTCTCCCCGCGGCAGCGGGTCTTCCGATTCCCTTATCTGACACCTGATAGTTGCCTCCGGTTTGTGTGCAACTCCAGCCCCAAGTAGTGAGTGAATGTGGCCGGCAGCTTTCGAAAAGTTCTTTGGCATACGGAAGGGCCGGTCAAAATTTGGGGTCCGTGCGGTTTGGCCTTCCACGAGTCAAGGGTTACCGATCCCCAGTCTGTTAACAAACTTCCCCATCCATATTCGGTGCTGATACCTCGCCTAGGCGGAGTAATGAGTCATCTGGAGAGCGCACAGGTGAACACTGTACTCAAGACAAGGGTCTGTGGGTCAGATGGTTAAGAAATCCTCACACGGACACCGAACACCCCTGTTGAAATGACAGTGATTAACAAGGCGAATGTGGGCCATCAAATTACCTTCACGCCAAAGTGCAACGATCCCTGATGAAGGGGGGGGGTGGGGGGAGCCGTGAATATTCATAGGTATGAGGGAGCATGGCGAGTGCATCCTATAAGTACTTCTGTCCATTTTGCATGAACCACCCATATCTGCTATTGCCTATTATAATGGGTTCGAGCAGGAATCCGAAACGTCAGGCGAATAGACCTCTTGTCCCAGCGATAGTGTCTCCTTCTTCAAGAATGTTTCTTGGAAATCGACTTTTCGATTCTATTGTCAATGCAGTATCGTCTCTAAGTAGGACTACTGAGACGTCCAAGAGGGCTGTCGAACTGCACTCTGGGCGCTCTATGGGATTGTATGTCGCCCTCTATGCAAGGCTTTTTGAGGCGAGGGTATGGTTTCTGCCCGGGGTCATCAACAGTTTAATCTGACGAGCCTTTCTAACGGGAATGGTGATAATAGGTTAACAAGGGTGGAGTTTTCGAGCGCACGCAAAAGCAATTTGAGAAAATATAATAAGATGAAAAGTAGAACTACGTCTAAAACCTATTAATGCGCTAGGCATGCCAACAGTAAGTAGGTGCAAACATTCGAAAAACTACCCAAAAATGGTAGTCAAGGAAATTCGGATAACTGAATAAACCGCCGTCAACTGACCAATGGAAGCTCAGGTTTCAAGAGAAATAGCAACCAATGGTAGTTGGTCGCAGGCGTTAATCGAAAGTGCAAACGACGCAGATTGTGAGCTATACCGGGAAGCGAAATAAATATCAAACATTTGCAAAAAATGTAAAACGAATAACAAGAAGGGAGTAAAACAAGTTAAGCTAAATGGTAGTCAGAAGGAATAAAAAGTAAAGGAAAGTCTGGTAATGTTAAGAGGCGTGGCTTACAAATAGATATATACAGTAGGTGGGTTACTCATGAAATATCAACCGAAATTCCGAAATGCCTTTTCGTTTTGAGAAGATTAATCAAGTAGTCTTATAAAACTAATCATCCTACAGGTATTTCTATAATATTTCAGTTACCTCAGGATGCCGTTTTTTGAACGAACTTCATTCCGGCTGTATGCAAGACTATATTGCTTAAAAATGATTACTTAAGTAGCACGCATTTTTCTCATTGATTATTCGATGCCCCTAAAAATTCAATTATATTTCATGGAAAACATGCACTTACTTATTCCTTCCCTTACTCATTCGGTAGAAAAGGACGTCCTCATCAAATATTATGCTTGAAGGAAGGGTAATATTCGGCTTTAAAAAACTGTTCATTGTTAACTTTACACATTGGTAGATGCAGAGACATGACGTTGTATGAACTGTCGTTTCGTCGTATGAAAAATCTTACAAATAGAAACTTCTTGAAAACAGAATTATACCCCTCCTCCAAGCATAAAAGTGAAAAAAGACGTAAGTGCCTACCGAATGAGCAAAACAATGAATATTTGTATGCATGTTTTCCGTGAAATATAATTGAATTTTTAAGGGCGTCGAAAATCAATTAGGAAAATGCATCTTACTTAGGTAGCCATTTTTTAGAGTATAGTTTTACATGCAGCAGGAAAGAAGTTCAATCGAAAGTCGGCGTCCTTAAGTAACTGAATTATTATAGAATTATACTGCAGGCTGACTAGATTTACAGCCAAAATTAATTAATATTTTCGAAGCGAAAACGCATTTTGGAATTTCAATTGACATTTCTTGAGTCAGCCCGCCTACTGTAGGTATGCGTTATGGAAATAAGTCATGGAACATAACGAAGATTTCGGAATGAAAAACAAATTCACGGCTTGAATACTGATACACAGAAATTCTTTCAGTCCATACAGATATAAACAGTATATGTGAACAGCTGATAGATTCAATGATAGAAAATAGCGATAAACGGTATAAAATTTTTTTTATTGAAAGCAGACCACTGCCTGAACAAACTGTATGACGCAGACGACCTAAGAGAGACATACCAACGGAAGTTGAGGAGATGATGGAAATGTTGAACTCCGACAAGGTGGTGCAATATTGCCAAGGCAGAGAAGTGCTACCCAAAATTTGGAAATGAAAATGTCATTGGGCAATGCGGCGGCAAATTCTCAGGAAACATACTGATGGTTTATTCTTCATTTTAACTGTTACTGTATTACCAAGACACTGCGAACAGGTTCCATATTTGAAGTCAGCCACCTAACAATCGAAAAGATTTTAAAATTTTGCCTGTCATTCGTAAGAGGAGCCAGAGTGCGGCAGTGCCAAATGAAAGTGAGAGTGTGCCATGCAACGGCAGTGGTATGGTACGGCATATGTAGAACCGTATGTTCCGTGATGCTCCTTAGCTAAACATGACGGTTTGGCGGTAATACCATTTTGCCTTTAGCATGCGCCTATGCGCAGCTACTGGTTTGGCTCGAGAGAGAGAGAGAGAAAGCACTGACCGGTGATACACATCGACCAGGTCTACGTGATACACGGAAAAAAATAATCTAACAAGAATTACTTAAATAATTGCAATAGCCAGCCCTGTATATTATTATACCTGCCCAGGTTACAATCCATACACTTACCCTTTTTGAAAGTGTGCAGTGCGTCTGACGATATCCAGCAGGCATACTGTTGGTCGATCATGTACTAAACTCTATGTGGAGATGTGAATGCGCATATCGACGTGCGTGTTCTTACTGCGCACTCTGCTAGCAAACGCGAGAAGCGTATTGAAACTATCGACAGATATTTTTCAATTCGACGTTCCGATGCGTCCAGATTGGCTGATCTCCAAAAGCGTATACTGTAGCAACCTTAAAAAGTTCACATCTTAGTTGTATACACACAAGAGAACAGAACTGTCGTTATAAACCTAATTAACATGCAAATACTCGCACCTACAACAGATTAAGGGATTGTATCTATCAGCGACTGGCAAGTTATCTAAAGGTTCTCTGCGCAGCGCATGACTACAGCCCATTGAATTTCCTTCAAACTGTCCCTTAAGATCTGGGCAAGTAGACTTATATCTACTTGCATGCAAAGTCGAGGCGAAGGTTGGGTTTGAAACACGCGCAAAAGTGCTTGAACCATGCATTATATTTGTTTGGTCAGGCAATACATCTGATTGGCTGTATCGTTTGAGACATTGGTGTATAACTTACACCACAGTCAGCAATGTGAATTCTTTGTTTTTCAAGGCCTGTGTATAAATATAAAAGCTTTTATTCAGGATACTTTTGGCTTTTAACATAGCAAACTGACCAATCAGGAGCCAGATAGAATTGAAATGGCAAGACTTTGAAAGCACAGGCCGAAATTCTCGCGAGAGGGGCTAATCGCGTGAGCCGCGAGTTGCTTGATTTATGGTTCACGGGACCTCAGCCTATCAACAAGTGCAACGACATGCTACTCCATATTCTGTGCTGAGGCATGGGCTGACTAAAGTAATTGACCACTCGTGTAGCAAGCAAACCGGTGAGACAAATAATCAATCAGTCATCACGCCAGCATTCAACGCGGGTGATGACATTTCGGCAATTAACCACTTGCATGCCGACCATCAAGCAATCAGCGCACCAGCGGCAACAATCCTTCATGAAGGGGATCGCAGTTAATTGTTATCGGTGGACGCCTTCTTGTATGGATCCAGAGCTTTTTGGTTGGACGGTCCCAAAGAGTGCAGGTCGGGCTTCAACAGTCCTCAGATGTAAACGTGGTGAGTGGCGTCCCACAGGGCTCAGTCCTAGGTCCCACGTTATTCCTCGTTTTCATAAATGACTTCGTCAAGGACTTAGACTGTGATACCATCCTGTTTGCCGATGACATAAAATTAAGGAAAGTTATTCACAATGCGGACGAAGCAGACCACCTGCAAGCAAACTTGAACAGGCTCGAATACTGGTCGAAGCGCTGGCTTATGCCCTTCAATATAAGCAAGTGTAACTTTCTTCAACTCGGCCGCTTCAGAGCCCCCAGCCCCAGGACCAACTTTCTACACGGCACTACGCTGCAACAGGTTGACAGTCAGAAGGACCTGGGAGTATGGATTACATCTTCACTCAAACCATCACTGCACTGCACGAAGACGGCTAAATCGGCTACGGCCACATTGCAAATGATTAGGCGAACATTTATGGGATATGACCCTGACTGCTTTTCCAAAATGTTTGGCACCTTCGTGCGACCTTCTCTAGAATACGCCATGAGGCGTGGCGACCCTGGACTGCCAAGGATTATACCGTCTTGGCGAAGGTCCAGAGACGAGCGACCAAAATGACACAAGGTCTGGGAGCACTGCCCTATGAAACCAGACTGTCAATCCTCAATCTGTTTCCCCTTTCCTACAGGCAATTAAGTGGTGACCTCACAGTAACATTTCGCATCATCAATGGCCTTGACTGTTGTTCAGATCCCACTGATTATTTCACGCAAGCTAAAACGCCCACTTTGCGCGGTCATCCCCTTAAACTCCGCGCAGAGAAATCAAGAATCAATGGACGGAAGTTCTTATTCAGTAACACAGTGGTTGCCGCGTGGAATTTTCTGCCTACCGATGTTGTAAGCTCCCCCTGTGTAGACTTGACATGCATCAAGCTTCCCAATTACCACCCTCACATCCACTCACATAACCCTGTATCATATTATACGTTTTATACTACTTGCAATTAATAAGTAACCGTTAATAATTACTCGTTTTCGACTAGCTGTCAGCTGTCCGCGAGTATGTACAAAATCCCTTTTTCACCTTCTCATTTATCCATGTTTTAATTCGACGACTTGTAACCAATAGGGAGTTCAAAGGCGCTTGCCTATATTTCCCTTAATCAAATGATACTGATACTGTATGCGGTAGTAAAGCGACTGCATCCTATAAATATTGCAACTTCCTGTGCACGAGTCACCCTTTTCTGCCACTGTCTCTGATGATGGGTTCAAGTGAGAATACGAGACGACAGGCGAATAAAGTCCCTGTTCCAGCGATCGTTTCTTCTTCCGCTCAACTATTTCCTGGAAATCGCATCTTCTCTTGTATTGGCAGAGTGTCCTTGTAGCGACGAAATTGGTCTCCTTGTCGGTGGGAACCCAAAGAAGAGTCGTTTTGGTAGCTGCTCATTGTCCATCGGCTCTAGGTGGCCGTTCCAATGCATTTGCAGATGTCTCGACATGGCACACATGCTGTGGATTTCCGTCCGCTCCAGTACATCTATGTCCGGGATCCGGTCCTGCCTCCTTAGCTGCAATATCCATTGATGTCAGCTCAGATGGGATTGGTTCAATCTGCGCGCGGGGGCGTTCATTACGGCAGGCGTCCGTCAGCATGACAGAGAACATAAGGCTGAAGGTGGCGGGTGCGAGGATGCAGCCCCGTTTCCCTCCTCTGTTCACTGCGAACGCCTCTGAGGTGGCTCCATTGTCCGTGACTCGTGCCATCGTGACGTCGTGGAACTGACACACCATCTGCGTGGATCGTTCGGGACAGTCGAATTTCTGCCCGATTTTCCACAATCCTTCCCGATTCACGATATTAAAAACTTTCGGCAGATCCATGAAGTTAGAGTACAGGTGGATCCGCATCTACTGACACATCTCTTGTCTGTGGTTCCACGATGATGACAGAAGTCGAACTGGCTTTCCTTCCAAGGATTATGCAGACGGTTGAGAAGGATGCGGGCGAACATTTTTTCGATGATATTCAGCAAAGAGATGCCTTTGTATTTGTCGCAGATTTGGCGGTTTCCTGTTCATTTGCATAGATACACGAGTGTTGCCTACTTGAAATCCTGCATCGAAAATCACTGAAAAAATATATGCTACATATGTAGTCATTTTTATGGAGTACGGTTTTTAAATGCAGCCGGAATAACGTTTTCTCGAGAGCCGGCGTCCTGGGGTAACCGAATTATTATAGAATTATGCTGTACGACGATTGGATTTACAACCATACCTAATCAATCCTTTTGAAACGGAAACACATTTCGGAATTTCTGTTGAGATTTCATGAGTTAGCCCACCTACTGTAGAGCCCCGCTGTCTCAATTCCATCAGCGACACTCTCACGCAAGTCAGGAGTGCTTTATGCGTAGTGCCTCTCAGTCGATGGCTGATTGGTTACCCGGTCTTTGAGGGGTGATGGCGCAGGCAGATGGAGGACTGCGCGTCTAAGCCTAAAGGTTTGTAGCAGTCTGCTTTGCCAGGATGAGCAAACCATTACCCTCAAGGCCTGATGTGCGATGGCGGTTCTGCGGCACGTGTTTCCCTGGCGGTAGATACATTCGCGCTGCAAATGGGTATACAAGTCGTGAGTATGGCCGGCCAGTTGTGGTGCTGTTGTTGTTGGTTTAGACCCTGGTCACGTAATTGTTGCGAGCCAGGGGGTAGGCTGGTACACCTAGGTGCGAGCGCGGCCATGTCAGCCACCTGCTCCATCCCTCACCGCCGGTTTTCTTGACTATATCTTGGCATCGGCTCCAGGCGGAGCAGGAGGAGCGAGTGCGGTGGATGCAGTGCAAGTCTACTGTCATTGTAAAGGAAATCAGGCACGGGTCACCCTTTCCAAGTACTCTGTCATAATCCTGGTGAGAGCATCCAACTCGCTCGCGTGGTTCCCCGGAGCTAGCAGCCACATCCTTGCACCCGCTTCAGCTGTCGGACTAAACCAGGTGAAGTTATCCCTGTGTTTATCTCCACACACGGTAATTCTACCTCCCCAACAGCCAGGTCACGGGCGTGTGTTTCTGTGATGTGACAGATTATCTGTGTTGTCTCTACGCGTAAGGATTGGCACACCCAGGTGCATGTTCGGTCGCGGCAACTACCTGCCTCCTTCCTTACCTCCTCACAATCGGCGGAAGATGGCTGATGACGGCTCTCAGCCGAAGCGAAAACGCGGGGAGGGGGGAGTTGGAAAGTATACACGAGAATCGCAATGGTCCAAATCACGTAATGCGGCCACTGAAAATAGACATGGTATGCGTCTGGACATTTAAATAATACCGATTGTGAAGGATGACAGCTTTTGCCTGAATTAGCCCGTGGCGATAGCGGACTTGCATAGCATCTGTCTCACACGATACTCCTCACCGGAAAATTCTTAAATGTCAAATGATTCTCGAGTTTACTATCAGACTACTCCTCTCGGCAATCCAGCCTTTCTTAACGACTTCCCTAAGTACGCAGTCATAAACCTGGTGAGAGCATATGCAGTGCTGATGTTCGTTACAGAAGCAGTCAATCCGACGGTCATCGGGGATTCCTTCATATTACCTGCACCCTTGACAACGCATTTTACTTTTAATGGATAAAACCCCTTGCGGAGTATTGAATGCAGTCCTCATTCTGATGCCCATTTCGGAGGTTTGGTTGAGCTAGCGAGCTGGCTTGATTTCTCATGTACATCTTAGCAGCTATATTAGGACTCAACGACAGATCATCAAAGGCAACTTGAGTCGGCAGCCAGTGGGAATACTTGCCGGGAACTTCTGTTTGCACTTCGACTCGTTACATAAACAGAACTTGTTCCAATTCTGATTGGCTAGGTTGTTACCGCCGGTAGGCATCCTTCAGCATGTTTTGTATCACACAGAACTCAATAAAGCCTCTGTATAAATCATCGCGTTGAGCACGTGCGTTCAATTTTTTGAACTAAAAAGAGGCTATACCGTGATGACTGGATGCCTGCGGTCTCATCGCATGTGGATCCTCATTTTAGCATTATTAGGAATAACGCGGATACTCTGCGATGTTTTCTTCACAAACGAATGGGTAGCAAACGCTGTTGAAACAGTGAAAATTCAAGTTTCATCAGTAATATGCAATCTTCGCTGGATTGGTATCAGTGAAATGACACAGGACGGCACCTACGACCTGAGTTTTCGTTATTGTGTAGACTCGCACCTCCCAGTAACCAGATACGACACACTCCCGCTCGATCTCATCAGCAAGACTGGTGGAGGTCGGAATATTACCTTTGCAGAGATGGCCCAAGTAAACGATACTGACTGGAAAAGGCCAATTAATCCGGACGTCTTCCTGCTATATCCGCAGGGTTTTCCTCTGCGTGAGATCATTCGGAATTACCGGGAGACTGGCTTGGTTCCAGAGGTAAGCGTAGGTTCACTGTCAAATTAATGTCTGTTGTATTGCCTCTAAAGTACCCAGTGCTAATTGGGTCTGCATCACATTTCGTTACCTGGCACGCTGTTTGGGTCTTAAGTTCAAGCGCAATGTGGGCATTGGAAGTAAGATAAGCCGAAGAGGGATACTGAAACCTTTAGAGGGAAAAGTTGCCGAGGCAGAAACGGAGTTGGCAACCTGATGTATGATAAATTTGTCGCGAGATTGAAGTAAACCCAGAATTTCCGGAGAAGGCAGGAAACATGGGGCAACAATACCCATGGCCTCAAAAGCAAACCTAATCCTCAATTTAATTATAAACCTAACGCTAAGCCTAATGCTAAACCTACCACAAACCCTAGACCTAGTCCTAAGCCTAACCTTAACCCTGGACCAAATCCTAAACTTTGCCTTTCCCCTAAACTTTAACATAACCTTGGACTTAAACTAACCCTAACACCAACCTTAGCGCCAACCTACACGGCAATCCAAACCCCAACTCTAACTGAAACCCTTAAACGCAGCACAAAACTTAACCTTAAATTCAATTCTCAGTCTGACACAAACCCAAACCCTAAAATTAACCGTAACTTTAAACCGAAACATCAGATTGCTTTTTTCCGTTTTAGCGTTGGCTACTTTTCCACCCACGATTTCAGCATCCCTCTTCGCCTTACTTTACTTTCAATGAACACATTGTGCACACACTTGGAACCAGAACAGCGTAACCGATCATTGTCTGTCCCCTGACACGCAGAGTAGTCAACATTGATGTCCTTCACTCTTCGGTTTGGGTCGGTGACCTTGTTTGATCTCTAGCACAGTCAGACGCTTTGCCGTCGTGTTGATCCCCCAAGTTCTCTCTAGATCCCAGGCTTCATCATATTTGTCTGGTGGGGACCGCCTCTCTCTCTCGCTTAGCCTTCGGTGCAGAGCGCATATCGATCGCCTGCAAGCGAGCACTTCTCACGATTCCTTCCACTTTTGTCCAATCAGCGAGATGCGCTATGCACAGCACTCTGTCGCACAAATAACCCGGATGTCACAGCCAGTCGGAAAAGATTGTGTTTTTGATTGCCAAGGCCTAACTTCTCCCACCTTATGCGCTATCGCAGTGCAGACAGTTATTGATGAATCTCGTTGTTTTGTATGCCGGAGCAAATCGCCTTTTGCTGTTGACAGCGCAAAACAGTAGAAGTATTCACTTCCACCAAATTCAGTGTGCACACCTTAGTCAGCAGCTGGCAAGCGCCTAGAGAAAATCTTCTGGCAAATGCTAGGTCAGAAGATGGTCAGCCGCTAATTACTCAATTCAGAATTCAGGTAAATACTTAAGGATTAGGATCCATGCAAAAGATATGCATACGTTTCATGAAAGTTGGTTGATTGAGACTCAGAAATTTGGAATTGCAATTAACATGACGAAACCCTTTGATAACTGATAGAATTCTGTGCACTTAAGGATTTTTCTTGTGATTGTATCGACACCGGGGTAGATATCTTACAAAAAACATTTTCAGCTTTTTCAATACGCTTCATTTTTGTTTAAAATAGCGTAACACCACAGAAGCAAACTTAGTCGATTCTCCAAGACCAAATGTTTCTTAATGCATCTAAAACCCTCGTGAACGTTTGCAGCCCCCAGTCAACGGCCCCAGCATGCGATTTCTCAAAGTGAGCACTTCGGTTTGTCCACCAGAAGGAATTGACGGTGCTGACCCCAAACACAACCACGACCTCGTCGTCATTGTGAAATCAGCCGTCTACAACTTTGATGACAGACAAGCCTTTCGCAGATTCTACGCCCACCTGAGAAAGGAGAGCAGCGTTAAACCACCCTATCGCATAGGAGTAGTGTTCGTGGTGGGCCTGCCCACAAGCGCAAGCAGCAATTCATTCCAACGCGATGGTTTCAACATCTCACTGCCCGGTCGCGCCGGCAACTCGCTCGTCAACATTGCAAACCGCCGCGCCCATATTCAAATGCGACTGGAGCAGGAGATGCGTGAACAGGATGATCTCATTGTGGGCGACTTCGAGGACACCTACTTCAATCTGTCTCTGAAGATGCATCACACGTTCGTGTGGGCGGCCAGGTTCTGTCGCGAACGTCCTGCCTTCATGTTCCTCGACGACGACATTGGTTTCAATGAGAAGCGCCTGCAGGCTGTACTGGCCACTCTGCCGGTGGATTGGCGACGCAATGTTTCCATTTCGAGTACCCGCTGGAATAGTCCCACAGTGCGTCCCACGGACACTCCGGCCGTCCGAAAATGGGCCCTGTCGAAGCGGGAGGTTCCGTGGCCAGTGCATGCGCCCTACAGCAATGGATACTTCTACATGCTTGGTTACGATCACGTGGCGGATCTGGCTTTGGCCATGTTCTACACCAAGCGCATTCCCATTGACGATGCGTGGTTGGGTCTGGTGATGCATAGGATTGGTCTTCATTTCGAGTTGCCAGCTGGGATCGTGTACTCGTTGAAACATCAGGAAAATGTCACTGGTTATATCGCCTTGCCCCTCCAATCTCTCCGCAGCATATCTGTATGGTGAGAGGAAAATTTGTATTCACGACAGCCACTGTATTTTCTTCAATTTTCACTCATCCGTCACATGCATGCCAGGGATTTTATTAGTAATTTGCCCTATCGTATGACTATTTACTGCGAATTGTTTGAACTTTCCTTTGTTATTTTGACCTTCATCCGAGTTAATTCCGCTTCTTTCTGACTTGCATATGCTTCATTACAAGAACGAAATCGGCTGAGCCGGTCGCTGCATTAGGGGTGTGATCACGTGTGGCGACCGTGTTTGGGGTGGTGGTGGTGCCCGTTGTGGTGCCCGTGATGGTCAATGCAGTGAGGATTGGTGCAGGAATGACGATGGAAGCGTTTTTGAAAGCAGAAAATGGAGTTGTCGTTTTCTTGCTCCATTGGGTCCGAAGATATCCGAGGAGGCGGATCCGTACGCCCGTAGGTTCGTCCACATCGTGGGCAGGCTGGTCGGGGGGGGGGTTATGTTGGGTGCGCTTGAGACTTGTTGTTAGTCCTTATGTCCTTGGCAGCGCTGATTCGGTTGGCTTCGTAGACTGCTCCTTCAGGCTTTTCTGTTCTTCCCCTGTAAGCCACTTTGTGGTCGATTTTGGTGTTGCGCGATACTGATGAGAGGGCCGCTGGTGCATGGCAACTGTTCATCCCGAATTTTGAGCAGCCGGATTTGAGGACACTCTTGTACCATTGCATACCCGTCTCTGTCGCGGTGTTGAACGTGAAGTCGTCTGTGAAGAGCAGATGGTGGGCAGTAGTCGTGGAGAGAGTGAGAGGCTGGCCGTCGGTCCTGTGAACGATCCGGACTTCAGGGCTCCCGTCATTATAGGCGTCTATAGCCATGACATATCAGATGAGACTGAAAAGGATGGGAAGAAGGACTCAGTCCTGCTTCATTTCATCGGTCATTGCGGATGCTTCTGAAACGGCTCCATTGCACGTAACGCGCGCCATCAAAGTCCCAACGGTCCGAGGCATCATATACGGGAATCGCTCCGGACGGTCAAATTTCTGCATGATTTTCCGGAGACCATCGAGATTCACTGTGTCTGATGCTTTCGTCAAAGCCCTCGAGGTGATGCCGATTTGGTTCCGCATTTCCTAACAATCCACCTATGATTACCGGGCGGGTAATTTCATACCGATTGTTTCGCGATATCGTCTGAAGACACGCTGGTTTTCGGGTAGATGTCGGTGTCCCGACTAGCCGCTGAGACCACTGACAATGGTGTGGGCGAAGATTTTCTCCGCGATGTTGAGCAACAGGATGCCTTTGCGGTCATCATAGAGCTGACCGTTCCACTTTCCTTTATATAGATGAACGACGTTCGCGTCACTGAACTCCTTGCTCACTTGTTCTTGACGCCACATCTTTCGGAGAAGCGTTATAAGTTTACTTATCGTGCGGGGCAGCCAGTCTTATAAACTGCAGCCGAGATCGTGAAGGATTTCGGTGCTTTCCCAAGTAAGATTGTTTCTGGCTGTGTCTAGGGTGTCGACTGTTTCCCATGGGGGTGTCGGTCGATGACGGCCACGGAGATCCTGGATGGGCGGTTGAGGACACTGCTGAAGTGCTTGGTCTAACACCTCAGAGCTTGCAAATTCCCCGTCGGGAGTGCCTTTCCGTCGGAGTTGAGAAGCGGCGCCATTCTTGTTGACCGCAGACCGCCTTGATTGATGCGAAGACGATCTCTGTTTTATTGCCGTCAGCGTACTCTTGGATTTCCTTGACTTTGCAATCCATTGGGGCATCAGGCCTCTCGCACTGCACAAGGCGGTGACATCGGAATAAGGCCACCTCTTGCGTCTGTATGGCAGTTTGTTCTTCTGTACGAGTAAGCTGTTGACGTCTATGTCGTTTTTGTCAAAGCATTCCTAATATTGACGACGTGCGCGACCGACAACAACCAAGACAGTGAAGTGGACAACGTTCCGCAGTTGATACCACCATGTCTTTGCAGTGGTTTTTTGCGAGGTTACTGTTGGACCTACGAAAATGCCCATTGTAAAACTCAAAAGGCAATTTGGCGAGCGTACGTCTGCTTTCGATATATTATCTTCAGGCTTGTACATTTATATGGCTATTGAAGTAATGAATTAAAAGATACGGGCAAGTAGATAATTAAACTGTAGCTCGGGTTTGGAGAGGAGAGGGGAGGGGAGGCGAGAGTGAAACACCATAATTCCAGTCGGCGCCAGGGAGAAGGTGGGTCCCGGCGGGGGTAATTACATGCGGGTGGTTGGCTTGGCGGCTTTGACCTATGGTAACTGTGGGACCTGTACGAAGTTCTTGTGTGTGCATAGGACCGGTCAGCGTAGCCTGATTGCAGCCGCCTCTGCCGTAGCCAACAAGCGCTGCCCAAGCAGTTACGGATATCATGATGGGACCTTGTATATCACTCTGAAGGCCCCTCTGGCGTCTACACGGTGGTCTGTGTCTACCATATTGGAGCCTTATTTTTAAGATGGTGAGTCATTGATAACTGCAACCGTCGGCGTGGCAGATCGTTTTGGTCATCAGCAATTCCTGGAAGAGAACGTAGTCCAGCAGCTGCTAGCGTCGGGATGTTGGGTTTGCATCCAGGCTGCATCCTCCGTCGTTGAATAACAGAAAAATGTGTTGGATTGGAGGAGACAGTGTTTCGCGTAGGTCTGCAGAAGGAGGTCGTTGTCGTTGGAGCTCCCCCCCCCCTTCCCCTCAGGCAGCGTGGTCTGTCTCGACGGGGTCTCTGAAGTCAGCAAAGACACAGGAGGAGGAGGAGGAGGAGGAGGAGGAGGAGGAAAAGGACGAGGAGGACGAGGAGGAGGAGGAGGAGGAGGAGGAGGAGGACGAGGAGGACGAGGAGGAGGCCGTTTTCGTTGGAGTCGCCGAGTCCATGAGGATCAGGAACTCTACCCCATCCCCCTCCGCCCCTGAGTCAACGTGGTCTCTCTCGACGCGGGCATTGAAGTCAGCAAAGACAGTCAACTTGTCCACAGTCAGCACAGTCCACAGGAAGGCATGCAGGCCGTTGTAGAACTTCTTTCTCACCCGTTTGACGTTGCTCATTGGGCGAGTCTAGCCGGTAACGACAGCGGAGGATTTGGCTTCCCGAAAAGGCTGATGTCCTGGGAAAGAACATGGAGCCATCCCACGATTTCGATACAGACGAAAAAGGCGACACCAGCCTCACGTTGCTTTGGGAGACCACTCCAGAGGAAGGTGTATCCGTCACTCACCTACTTCTGTCAGTCTTGTTCGGAGAAGCAGGTCTGGCTGAGGTCAGCGATATCCAATTTGTTGCGCGTCACTTCTCGAGCAGCTTGTGCCCCCCTCCCTTTCTGGTCGGTTGTTCCGCGGATTTCACAAAGACAATCAACAACACGGGTTGTCAACTTGAGCGGGTCATTTTAGCAACCTGCGAGTTAGAATGGAGAGGATGGAAGCCGAGGACCGTTGTTTGTTTGGTTGTTCCGACTATGAGTAGTAGATATTTGTGAACCGCGGTCTTCGTGCAGATAACGTCTTCCCAGCATTTGTTAGCCTTGCTAATACTCTGGTGGCCTGTCAACCATGACTCAAGCAGCTCGCGGCTCACGCGGTTGTCACCTCTTGCGAGAATGTCGGCCTCGTCCAATTTGCATGTGTGGCCGGATCTCGTCGAAGGGACCGCAACTTGAGATGTAGCGTCATTTCTCCGCACCGCTGCAGCATGTTCGGCCATTCGCGATTGGAGTTGTCTTCCGGTTTCTCCGACGTAGTTGCTCCGTCCGCAACTGCACCAGATCCGATAAACGACTCCAGACTTTTCTTGCCGTGGCAGCGTGCCTTTCGATTACATTATCTGACGCCTGATGGTTGCCTCCGATCTGTGTGCAACTCCAACCCCAAGTGGTGCGAGAAGGCGGCCGACAGCTTCGAAAATGTTCTTGACATATGGAAGTGCTTGCCAAACTTTGGTGTCGGTGCCGTTAGGCCATTCGTCCCTTTTACGTATGCACCGGTCGATTAAGTTGCACGGGTAGCCATTGGCTCTGAATACCCGTCGGAGTTAATGTAGTTCGGCAATTTTGTCTTCAGGCTCAGTGCAGTGCGTTTTGACACGCCAATAGGTCGTTCTTACACAACTGCGTTTGTGGCTGATTGGGTGGTTACTTTTGAAGTTCAGTGCTTGCATCGTATTTGTCGCTTTCCTGAACAATTTGGTTTTTAGTTCACCACAATCTTTGCGGCATAGGAGGAAATCAGGGAAGGCCAGCTGGTTGTTTCCTTCTTACTCCACCGGTAATTGTATGTCCGGGAAGACCGCATTCAGATGTTCCTTAAATGTCAGCAGTTGATCCTGGTCGATAACGACGAAGGTATCATTCACATACGGGGTCCAGAACTTCGGTCTGTGGTGTTTGAAGACCAGCGACTCTAACCGTTGCAGGACCGCCTCGGCGATGAACCCCGAAATCGGCGAACCCATTGGTGTGCCCTTCACCTGTTCGTAGATTGTCCCGTCGAACGTGAAGTACGTCCTGAGACAGAACTTAAGGAGCTGAAGGACTTGGGCGCGTACAAGGCGAGTCTCTGTTTCGTCGTATTTGCTTTGTAGAAGCAGCTCGATTGTCTCGATCTTGAGAGCTGGCGTCATTTCTCAGCACCGTCCGCGTTTACGGCCATTCTTGTTAGGAGCATTCCTTCGGTTTCTCCGACGTGTTTGTTTTGTCCGCAATTACACCAGATCCGATAAACGACTCCAAAAGTTTTTTTCCCGTGGCAGCCGGCCCTTCGATTTCATTATCGGACGCCTAGTGGTTGCCTCCGGTAAGTGCGCAATTTTAAACCCAAGTAGCGAGAGAATGCGGCCGACAGCTTTCGAAAAGTTCTTTGACATGCAGAAGGGCTCGCCAAAATTTGGGGTCCGTGTGGTTTGACCTTACATGAGTCTTGGCTTGAGTCCTGGTTCACCGGCCTCCAGTCTATTAACAAGCGCACCAAACTTCCTCATCCATATTCGATCCTGATACCTAGCCTAAACGGAGTGATGAACCACCTGGAGAAGGCATAGGTAAACACTGCTCTCAACGCCAGGGTCGGTGGGTCAGATGGTTCAGCTGTCATCACACCAATATCCAACACCCCTGATGAAATGGCAGCAAACAACTACGCGAATATCGGCCATAGAACAGTCATCACACCAAGTGCAACGATTCATGATGAAGGGGAGGGGAGGACGTGAATATTCATAGGTATGCGGTAGCATGGCGACTGCATCCTATAAATACAGCTGGCCCTTGTGCATGAACCACCCGTATCTGCTATTGCCTCTGATGATGGGTTCGAGCAGGAATCCGAAACGTCAAGCTAATAAAACTCTTGTCCCAGTGATTGTGTCTCCTTCTTCACGACTGCATCTTAGGACTCGTCTCTTCGCCTCTACTGTCAATGCAGTGCCGTCTCTGATTAGAATTACTGAGAAGTCTCAGACGGCTGCCGAACTGTACTGTGGTTCACGCCTTGGCACAATGGGAGAGCGGCCTAAGATACCCTGGGCTATCTATGGGATTATATGTCGCCCTCTCCGCAGGGCTTTTTGAGACAAGGGTATGGCTTGTGCCCGGGTCAGCTACAGTTTAATCTGAGGAGCCTGTCTAACGGGAATGATGGTACTAGGGTTAAACGGGTGGGATATACGGGCACACGCAGGAGCAATTCGAAAAAATACAAGGCGAAGAAAAGTAGAACTACATCTAAAACCTACTAATGTGCTTGGAATGTAAGCAGTAAGTAGATGCAAAGATTCGAAAAACTACCCCAAAATGGTAGTCAAGAAAATTCGGGTAACTGAATAAACCGCCGCCAACTGACTAATGGAAGCTCAGGTTCCAAGGGAAATATCAACCAATGGTAATTGGTCGCAGGCGTTAATCTAAAGTGCAAACAAGGCAGATTGACAGCTAAACCGGGAAGCGCGATAAGTGTCAGAAATTGACGAAAAATGCAAAACGAATAACAAGAAGGAAGTATAACAAGGTAAGATAAATGGCAGTCGGAAGGAATAAAAAGAAAGGAAAAATCTGGCAATCTTAAGAGGCATGACTTCCGAACAGCTATATACGATAGGTGGGCTAACTCATTAAATGTCAACCGAAATTACAAGATGCATTTTCGTTTCGAAAAGATTAATAAAGTAGGGTTGTGACACTAATCATCATGCAGCTTACTTCTATAATAATTCAGGATGCTGGCTTTTAAACGAACTTCTTTCCAGCCACATAGAAAACTATACTCTGTTAAAAATGACTGCTTATTTAGCATGTATTTTTGTCATTGATTGTCGGTGACCTTGAAAATTAAATTATATTTCATTAAAAGCATGCATAACATATTCATTTCCTTACACATTCGGTAGAAAACGACGTCTTCATTAAATATCATTCTTTAAGGAAGGGTATAATTCGGTTTTAAAATAAACTTTTCCAATTCCCGTGTATTTTTTAACTCGACCTGCCGTTACACTTGCATTCAGGGTTTCAAAACTGCAAGCCGTATATTTCCCCTGTACGGAAAACCATGCATTTCTCTACGTATTTAAGAGAGACCTCATGGGGTTCATAAAAGTTAGCAGTGGATTAGAGCCACATTGTTAACTTTACCAGCCACATTGGTAAATGCACAGATTTGACGATTTCTGAAGGGCCATTTTACGGTATTTAGAAGTTCCACAATCAGAAACTTTTTCAAAACCGAATTATATCCCTACTTCCAGTATAAAATTGGAAGCAGATATCATTTTCTACCGAATTAGTAATAAAAGTCTGACTAACAAACAAGTTATTGGCATACTTTAAACTGTCACATAGGCTACGTTTGTGGAGGAGTTCCTTTCGACGCCTTTAAAACTTGAGGTATGAGGAAGAACTTATCCCTGCTCCAAAAAGACAACACATATCAAAAAATTCATTTAGCTGCCTTCCAAGGTAGCTAGAACACAACTCGACACTCGATATTTTAGGAAGATGGATGATAGTATTATTTGCAGGAATCCGAAGCAGACAAGTATTTTTGGGAAAGTGTGGTGAACTATTTTTCCTCTCGGATCTGATTGTCAAAGCGCACGTAGAAGTGAAGTAAATGTTTGGAAGGCCTACTAGGAGAGACTGACCTGATCAAGAGAACAGAGGTCCATTTTGAACATGAAGAAAGATGAAGCGGGTAATTAAAATGTGACTGAGAGGAACGCTTGTCGGATATTGAGGGAACAAGGTCGGCAAAGCCCAAAAGTGTAAGGGAGGCGAAAGGTGACACAGTCAAAATCGCCGCATAAGAGTAGAAGTTGCTCTCAAGACAATAAAACAGTTTTTTTCGAAAGAAAGTCATATACCCTAGTTGCGTCACCTTCACGGGTGGAGAGCGAGTATGTGTTAACAAATATGCTGTATTTAAAGACTATTGAACAAACAGACCTGGCATGTTACAGCAAGAAAATTTATCGATTCATCAAAGTATGAAAACAGGAGCTTGTAGCTTCGCACCAGGGTTGTATGCTGAAAATATCCAGCGCTTTTCTTAAATGTTTTGACATTTCTTGATGGAAACGTGAAAGTGGTAGCAGGGAAGGATAATAAATACGGCCTATTAGCCACAAAGTGCAACGGTTAGCATCGCGGACAGTCGTCTGTGAATCGGTACGGAATTCGCGCAAGCTTTTAGCCCTTTAAAATGTTGCCAACCCCCTGCACAGCTGACTACTTGACTGTAATTCAGGTAAATAAACCTACGGAAAATATCAGTATATTTCGAGTTAGACGTGCAGATAGGAAGCCCCCCATCTGAATGGGGAGCATAATTAAGTGCGGCATAAATTCAAAAGCCCACCGATTTCCGATCATTGCGTCCGAATCAACCTCGGGTCGTCCTAACCGTGTAACTCCAAGAGGTGGGTGAAGGAGGAGTTAGAGTGACGGGTGCTGCGTAAATCGCTGTTCTGCGGCCTCCGCACCGTGGGACACACGGTGGGCATCGCCGTTGACATTCGCCGAACTGACAGGTCTATTTAAACACCGCACGCCATTCGGTTGCAGTCGACTGATGCTCGGGTTAGTCATCTCAACTCGGACATCCTCCAGCGACTAATCATTTGCAGAAAATGGGGCTTCCACTTGAAGACATCAGATCACATCAGATTTATTAAGGGAATGTAGGCCTTTGAAGTCCCTTTTTTCGAGGGTGGTACGATCCTTGACAGTCCAGAGTCTCCAGGCCTGAGTGGCAAATTCCAACTGTGGACGCACAACCATCCCAAAGACCTTGCGAGAGCACTATGTTTCGATCTTCGTAAATGCCCGCTTGATGAAATATAAGCTGGAAATTGCGGATTTCGCTGATTTCAAGCAGTGGAATGATGGCTTTAGTGAAGATGTTATCCAAACACCTCGATCCTTCTGAACCTCTACCACTGGCAGCGGTGTGTGATTTAGATAGTGCGTCCTCCGTTGCACAGAGCTTGGTGTGCCAATCCTCAGAATGTTGCATTTGGCAACGTTAAATGGGAGAAGCCAGTGGCCTGAACATTGTTCGAGCCGGTCTAAGTTTGCCTGTAGTAAGATGACGGCCGAAATAGCATTTTGGCTAACATGTAGATGTGCTGAACCGGCACAGGGGCCTGATCGATGTCTGCCAGATGTTATTGGAAATAAACAATCATAACAAATATCAAGAATGGGGGAGTGCTGGCATGCCCAGCTGTGGGATCACGCCTAACTATTCACGATCCAGACTGCCCTCCCCTTTTTCTTGCTGCATGTAATCCTGGTGTCTTTACGTTCTGAATCAGGTGATGTGGTAATACACCTAAGTGCGGGTGTTCGTCCTGTCAGCTTCTCTCGCTTCCGTTCTACCAACTAATAGGTGCACATCCAGATTGACGGGCTAATACCGGCATTGCTATTGGTTCTTTTCTCCAAAATCAATGCGAGCACTGCCCGAAGCATTAGGCTGCAGTCCATCACGTTCACCCGACGATGCATCTGAAAGCTTGGACAGCGACTGTCTCCTCTTACTCAAACCGTCTTCAGTCCGCCTGTCAGGCCTGTCAATTACCGCATGCGCGCCTTATGACTCGATATTCGGATGCCCGACACTGACACCGATCGATATTTATACCTTCCCTGATTGGCCGCAGCCGCACAAAGCTCAGGTGCAAACACACACACACACGACAGTTCGACCGTCGATTTCGACGGTGTCCACCGTGTGCCCCACAGCTGCAGCAGCGGTCGGAACAGGGACTGTGACTTACGCAGGGGTTTATAGTGTTAGTAGACTTGCGTAGCATCTACCTACACTCTCTCCTCCTCCCCCGCCTGAGCCCGTCAAGACAGAGTCAAAAAGACCGGAGACGAGGGAGGCCGCAGGTGGATGGCTCGGACGAATCCTCACCTTGGCGTTCAACCACACCCCCTGATCCACACAACAAATAACCAGGATTTCGATCCACACAACAGAGTTTGGAGGCTGGAACGGCCGAAGCCGCACATAGGCGTGCCGGCAACGCCTGACTCAGATCCTACACTGTGGTGAGAGTGCCATACGGCATCATTAAGAAGGAGCCATTGCAGCCTGACTCTCAGACCATCACCAGTCACGGAGGAGGTCCAAGTTACCCCGTCAGTTGGCAACCTTCCAAGCCACGGCTTTTAGCTCGCCGTGATAGCTTCGAGCGCGTCAGATTGTTTATAGTGAGGAAAGTGCGCTGAGTCGTCGACCTCACTCTCCCTTCCCATTCCCACACACCAGCCGCTGTCCGAGCCGGTCAGCAGACTGAAGCGGGGAATGGACGCGGTGGCTGGCATTGTCGACTGACCATGTCTGCGTGCGCCACATGTACGACCTGGTCCCCCAAAAACAAACAGCAGGATTTTGCTCAATAGGGGTTGAACGGCGGATCTCTCACTTGCGTGAGAGGACCGTGGAAGGCGCTGTTATAGCCCTCTTCCAGCTCACCAGTCCGCCACTCCACACAAACACACACAAAACTGGACGGACTGAGTGGACCGAGTGGGACGTCAATCAGCAGCCTTCCTATCCACGACGCCTGACATGTCAAAATAGTCTCGGACTCAAGCCGCCTGTGCTGCAGAGGCCGCACGGGGGCGAGTCGAGATGCACACGTTTCACTCGCATGCGAGGTGGCAGTTGGATGCCTGCGGTGGAAGAGTGTTGATGTGTTGTGAGGTGGTGATTCGGGGAAGGAGGGACTGGTGGCGTAGTGCAGCCGGCGGTTGTCCACCGCAGGTGCTCCGTGGATACGCATGTGGCCGAATAGGCCCATGCAAAGCGTGAAGATTCGAGGGCAGTGTGGGCAGTAAAGGCGAATGCGATGGGTGTAGGTTGGTGCACCAGGCACTGGTTCGCCAGCCTCTGTGCGATGGATTCGCAAGTGACCGATCAGGCTGATGTGTGAGGTGAAGGTGCGGTCGCAGTGAGGGCAGGTGTAGTCCTGGACCCCACCTCTGGAGTCGGAAGTTATAGAGTTGGTGTCGTTTCTTGTCCAGGGTTGCGTGTAGTGTTGATGTGCGTGACAGCCGCCAGCGCGAGCGTCGCTGGGGTAGTGGAGGAGGAGGAGGAGGAGGGGGAGGGTGAGGAGGAGTAGGAGGGGACATACACACACTTCG
Source organism: Spirometra erinaceieuropaei (assembly GCA_902702965.1). NCBI lineage: Eukaryota > Metazoa > Platyhelminthes > Cestoda > Diphyllobothriidea > Diphyllobothriidae > Spirometra > Spirometra erinaceieuropaei. The sequence goes on along the minus strand of CACRXP010000053.1, from coordinate 724,058 downwards.
CGCCGGGCCTAAAAAGCTTAAAGGGCTGGCACACGGTCGGTGAGAACTCTTTCGATCACTGCCTGTTCAGCCGCTCGTACGCTCCGCAGTTTTAGAAAATGTTGTTGAACTTCCCGACAACTGGATTTGTAGATTCTCAATTTTCGAAAAGTGCACCTCGACTTGGCTATCAGATTTTTTTCTCTTGGTAATCCATCTTTCCTCATCAACTTCACCAAGTACTCTGGTACGAGCGTGGTGAGGGCATATTCACTGCTGCAGTTGGTTACACCAGCAAGCAATCCGACGGTCATCGGCGATTTCTTCATACTACTTGATTACTTTATCACGCAATTCACTTTGAATGGAGAAAACCCCGCGAGGCCTTAAGAGTGCGGTCGGTTTATTAGCCTAAAAGTAGCATTTTCAGTCATGCGAACAGACAAGGTTGCACATCCCCTTTTAAACCTCGGGGATGCTAGGCATCAGAAAATGCCGTGGATTCAGAAACACCTCATGCCCTTCTCCCGATTTGGAGTACTGAATTCAACCCTCAGCTTGATGTACATTTCGGAAGGAAAGTGGGGCTAGCGAGCTGGCTTGAGGCCTCATGTGCATATCAGCCGCTAAATTAGGACTCAATGACAGATCGTCAAAAGTCGGCAGCCAGTGAGGATGCTTGCTGTGGACTCCGTTTTACACTTAGACACCTTCGATTGTCGACAGCATAAACAGAACATGTTCCAACTCTGATTGGCTGGGTTTTAACCGCCGGTAAACATCCTTCAACGTGTTGTGCAACACTTAGGACGCAATAACGCCCCTGTATAAATCATTCTGAGCTTAGCTGGGGATATAACCGAGAAGAGGTTACGCCGTGATGACCCAGTGCCTACTGCCTCATCGTAAATGGATCCTCATCTTGGCACTGCTGGGAATAACGAAGATACTTTACGATGTCTACTTCATGAGAGGATGGGCAGATTACGTTGTTGAAATAATGAGAATTCGGGTTTCATCCACAATGTGCAAATTTCGGTGGAGTATTTTCAATGAAATGACACGAGAGGGCGCCTACGACCTGAGCTTTCGCTATTGTCTAGATCCGCACCTTCCAGTTATCAGATACGACACACTTCCACTCTATCTCATCAGCAAGAAGGGCGGATTTCGCAAAATCAGCTTTACAGAAATGGCTAAAATAAATGATGCTGACTGGAAAAGGCCAATTAATCCGGGCGTCTTCCTTCTGTATCCACAAGGTCTTGCGCTACACGGAGTCATTCAGAAATACAAGGAGACCGGACTGGTTCCGGAGGTAAGTGCAGATTCACTATCAAATTTACTTCTTACAAGTTCCCTCGGCGCGTCCACTTGAAGTGGGACCCTGATGAAAAGCCTCTTCTTTCCTGATGTCAGCTTTGGGGGGTTTTACTGTTCTTCCGGCCATGCTCTTAGCACTCAATGGATCAGGGTGTCTATTCTGGCGAAAGGGACGTTCGTCAACCTTAAGCTCTCCAGCCAATCACACAGTCATTAATTTGACAGTGAATCTGCGCTTACCTCTGGAACCAAACCAGTCTCCCGGTAACTCCGAATGACCTCACGCAGAGCAAAACCCTGCGGATACAACAGGAACATCCGGATTAATAGGCCTTTTCCAGTCAGCATCTTCTGTTTGCGCCATCTCTGCAAAGCTGATATTCCGACCTCCACCAGTCTTGCAAATATGATCGAGGGGAACTGTGTCGTATCTGGTCACTGAGAGGTGCGAATCTACAGAGTAACGAAGACTCAGGTCGTAGGTGCCGTCCTGTGTCATTTTACAGATGCCAATCCAGGGACGTTTGCATATTACTGATGAAACTCGAACTTTAATTGTTTCAACAGCGCTTCGCAGCCATTGTCCTTCGATGTGGGCATCGCTCAGTAACTTTAGGATCACCCCTGCGGCCGGGAGAAGGATCCACGTACGGTAGGACAGCGTGCGACGAGCCATCGCGAGGAAGCCCATTCAACTCGATTCGGTGAATCTCAGAATTCAATCCCACGCCCTATAATCGAGGATTTGTACTGAACCGCAAAGTTCACTGAGTGGCGCATCACATACCGAATGCTGTTTGCCAACAGAACAATACCAAGCAATCAGAATTTAAGAAAATATTCTTTGCAGACATTCATTTTATTCTAAAAACAACTTTCGTCAACTGAGCTCACTGGCTTCGGGCTCGACTCTACTTTGTAATTCCGTCCATCACCCACTAAGTACCTGCTTGTCTGCGCTTGAGATGTCTCACTCAGCGACAAAGCCATTAAAATGAGAATTGAACTGGAGGCTGTAATTTATAATTTACGGCATGCTGATGCACATAAGGCCCTCGGAAGCACAAAAGCCTACTGCGACCAAGGTCACACAGAGCCCACATTTACCATGGACTAAAGCCCCTATGTCAGCAACTCGCCCATAATTGCCCGTCCCATTGCCTACCACTTCCCTTACCGACTCTCAATGGATACATTCGATTCAAAGCCGAGTTCATGGAGGTGAAAGTACGAGCAAGGCTTATTGGGGAATGCCAGGACTGAGACGAGGATCCTACTTCCTCCTGGAGAATAATGAGACGGAATCGATCGGTTATCACCTCTAATACTTTAGAAGGATATATCAAAAATAAAATTGAGAGCACCGATAAGAAGGCGGAGGAATTAAGGCGTCATATGTGCCAACGAGCGGTAATAGCTAACCAGCTCGATGAGGAAGAGGGACTGGATTTCAAGACGTATGCCTAGTCCATAGCGGAAAAACGTGGGCCAATGGAGATTGCTTCTGATTTGCGGAGTGTACACGAAGGCAGACCACAATAGAAGATTCCTGAAGACCCAAATCAGTACGTAGACAGTTATTCGTCTGTATATACATCTCTCTCGATAAAACCTCGAGGGAAATTTTATCACCTGTTCCTAATTTTTCCGTCCCCACCAGTAACCCTGCCAGCTAAAACTAAAGACACAATTCCAGAATCTCATAATTTCCCCTCCCCCCATTCAAAGTGCTGCCTCAAATTACACCAATTTCTTTTTTATGTAGTAATTCTAAACTTATCTGTTGACCCTTCTATTTGCGTAGCAGTGGGTTTCCGCAAATAAGAATGAGTTGGGTTGCAAGGTAAACACACAAAAGCAGTCGAAGTGTTTGCTTGCGTAGTTAATACAGTCAGTAACTAGGGAATTTGAGGAGGCCAGGTCGAAAACCAGGAATGGTCGTGTGTTAGTTCAAGCATTCGAGTCCATCCCCGAGTCCATCATTGGTCTGCAAGACAGGCAGCTATACAATCATGCTCGTTTGTGGAAAATGGATTAGTAGACACACCCCCTATCAATATCCGCCTTCATCCTGGCAGCGTGCACCATGCATGCGCCCGTCACGTTGTCTGTGAATCCCTCTGTACGTGGGAGAGCTTATGACAACAGCTGATATTTCGGATTCCTGCTCGAACTCATCATCAGAAACAAAAGCAGTACGGGTGTTTCATATACAAGGGGCTGCAGTATTTATAGGATGCAGTCGCATACCTATGAAACCTCACGACTTCCCCCCTCTTCCGGGATCGTCGTGCTTGTTGTGCTAATTTTTTGATGGCTGACATTCGTGACTAGAATTGCTGCAATCTCATCACGTGCGTTGTATGTTGGTTTTATGATTGCCCGACCATCTGATCCACCGACACTGGAGTTGAGAAAAGTGTTGACTTGTGCGCCCCTCGAGTGGCCAATTGCTCCGCCTAGGTGAAGTGTCAACACCGAGTATGGAAAGGGAAGTTTATTACACTTGTAAATGGACTGGTAGTCGGTAAACCATGACTCGGGCAGCTCCCGGCTCACGCGGTTGTAAACCCTTGCGAGAATTTCGGCCTCGTCAAATTTGAATAAGTTGCCGATTTCGGTTAGTCCTTTCGTCCCTTTTGCGTATGCACTGATCGAGAAAGTTGCGCGGGTAGCCATTGGGGTTGAAGACTCGTTGGAGGTACTGTAGTTCGGAAATCTTGTCTTCCGGCGCTCACTGCAGTGCCTTTCTACACGCTGATAGGCTGTTTGGGTTGCTGCTGTTGAATTTTAGTACTTGCATAGTATTTGTCGCCATACTGAATAATTTCGTCTTTAGCCCCCCACGACCTGTGTGGCATACGAGTACAACCAGGAAGGCCAGCTGATTGTTCTCTTCCTCCTCCATCGGAAATTAAATATCCGGGAAGACGTCGCCGAGATGTTCTTTAAATGACAGCATCTGATCCCGCTCGATGACGACGAAGGTATCATCCATATACCGGCTCCAGAACTTCGGTCTGTGGTGTTGGAAGACCAGCGACTCTAAACGTTGCAGGATCGCCTCGGCGATGAATCCCAAATTCAGCGAACCCATTGGCGTGCCCTGCACCTGTTTGTAGATTGTCCGTCGAACGGGAAGTACGTCCTGAGACAGAACTTCAGGAGCAGAAGGACTTGGGCGTGTCTAAGACAATTCTGCGTTTCATCGTTTTGGCTTTGTAGAAGCAGTCCGATTGTATTGATCTCCAGGTCTTGGGGAATAGAAGTAAAAATGGATTAAACATCAAAATATGCCATGACCTCATTTGGATGGATGCTTACCCCTTTGAGTTTCTCCAGGAATTCTACTGGCGAAAAGGCTGTGGTGTCTGACTCAGCGGTCAGGAACTTGAGACGCCGGAACAGCCACTTAGCTAGTCCGTACGTTTGAGTCCCTTTGAGCGACACGATGTTTCAGAGAGAGGCGCCGTCTTTTTGCACGCTGGGAGGCCCGAGAATCAGGCCAAAGTCGTATCTTGGGGTTTCGCCATGCGTCTCTCTGTCAGTGTTATTGCACCTGAGTTCTCCAAGGCCAACAACGTGACGTTTCTTTCACGCGTCAGCGCTTTTATCGGGTTCGATACGCATGGAACATAGAATTGTCGGTCCTCCAGTAAACCTTTGGCTTTTTGAAGGTAGTCTGTCCTGTCCAGTACAGCTGTGGAACGCCACTTGTCCGCTGGTATGATGACCAGGTCTTTGTTGGTCTTGAGTTTTCTAAGCGCATTACGTGCGACCTTGAAAAGCATATCCTGCGGCCTGTGGACCATCAGGAGAGACGACACCTGGTGTCGGATGAGGCTCTTAATCTCCTCCGTTGCCTCCGTCTGACTCAGGATTGGTTCCACTGCTGCATCATGTTAACATTTTTGGGCAGGATGGTAGTTGGTAGCCCTGTCCACTGATTCTACAGTTGTACCTACTGACTCGATTTGGGTATCTGTGATAACGCGCTCATCATGTCTGGGGGTGCACGCACAGAGGCCTTGTTAGGATGACATTCTTCTTCACTTTAACCGCCCCGAGAACGAGGCGCTCCAAGACTGTCTATATAGACTCATTGTATTGCACCCCCACGCGGAAATCTTTAGTAAAAAGCAAAAGATTTATCTTAAACGGATTATGATTCATCATGATTCCCATTATGCTTCTAGTTGCATGTGCGCACAGTATTACCTGCATCAGATTAACTGCATAGGTACTATCCTAGGCGGATTGGTGCGGGTCTCCGTTTCGTAGGTTTGCCTGCATCCTCGGGTCTTTTTACTCCAGTCATCCAGTAGAGTCCGGTGCGATCTTGTACGAAATGATAACCGACGCTCAGCTAGGGTGTCTACCGATACTCCGTCCACTGCGTCAGTCGTATTGCCAGAGTGTTGCCCTTCACCCCCCGCCTTTACGAACAGCCCGGTTGAATTTAATATCAGGGGTTTGCCTGAAAACTGTGACGCCTTGTAAACACCGCCATGGCCAGTTAACGATCCTTTCCTGCACTTCCAGTTTAAGGCACTATGGCAACCCCCCGGGCACTTCGACATTGCTGGGTTTGAACTGGGCGCACTTTACCTACCACATCGCGCACTTACTACCTCTTGGGTTCAGACTAAAACAGCAAGGCGTGTCATACGTCAGTCAGACCCGAAATTTTTACTATCCTCGCATTTTTCACCTTATTTAAATTAGGTTTCCACTTTATCAGGATCGTCAGTTCCAGGCATTCCCTACAAGCGCAATTTACGCCTCCACTCGTTTGCCCCACCCGTATAGCACCTATTACGACCGGTCCCGTAAGTCAGGTAGCTGGGAGTTTTCGGTACCGGGAGGGTTAACTACTATCATCTAACCCATTTTTGCGTCAGCCGTGCAAAATGAAGCTTAATGCTGTAAAACCAGCATCTGATCCTTCGTCAGCTCCTTCAACGACAGGTTGCTCGCCAGTTCGTCGTTTCTGGGCGACGTTGGATTGGGCAGATTTCGGAATTTGTTCTCCAGTGCTGCGTCACGTATCAAGCTCTGTTCGCGGGCTTGTTCAGTCACCCTCTGCGGGACCCGATTTGTACAGATCTCGCCCATGAACTTACAAAATCTTGTCTTTTCTTGGTCAATCCTTTGACGGTACTCGTGAAATGTCGCGTGGTAATCTTGGAGGATCACTCAGATCATTCTTCTGCCGTGCTGAAATACTGCTTGTCTCGCCAAATCCGTGTTAACCGGGGCATGCATGAAACACATTTCTGTAAAAAATCATTGTTGAGACACCTGTACAGAAACCGGACTTGCGCATACGTGAAGGTCGATGATTTCGATCAACAGGCCGATTAGAGCGCATCGTGCCCAAATAAATTGCGAATAGAAGCGAAGAGACGAGTTTGAGGAAGTATTCATGAAGAAGGAGACACCCAGTCTCCCATGTTGCCTCCGACTGAGGAGAAGAAGAAGAAGAAGAAGATGATGATGATGATGATGATGGTGGTGATGATGATGATGATGATGATGATGACGACGATGATGATGATGATGATGATGGTGGTGATGATGATGATGATGATGATGATGATGATGATGATGATGATGATGATGATGATGATGATGATGATGATGATGATGATGATGATGATGATGATGATGATGATGATGATGATGATAGGCAGAATAGCATTACCGACAAAGACAAGGGAGACTGGAATGGCCATTTCTGGCTTATTAGCCGTCGTCAGCCAGCCATACCCAAGCCAGAAGTGTGAACACCCGAGCCTCGAAATCGCGACCTGTTGGTTTAGAAGTCAAAGCCTCTACTCACCGGGCCACGAGCCCGTTGCCTTGTCGGTTTTCGATCGGGAATATACAGTGGTAGGGGGCGCTGGCTGGCGACGACGGCTAATAAGCCAGAAATGGCCATTCCAGTCTCCCTTGTCTTTGTCGGTAATGTTATTCTGCCTATGTATCATGCGCCGCTGTGCGGCTGCTGGTTGGGCTCGAGAGAGAGCTCTTAAGGCACAACGGAACGAGTGAGTTCCGTATGAACGATCGGTGAGCGCCCCCTACCACTATATATGTATATATCAGCAAGGAAGGATGACAAAGATGACTGTAGGTAAGCTAACTCATGAAACGTCAAATAAAATTATATATATAATACTATTCTGCATATATATATATATGCAGAATGGTATTACCGACAAAGCCAAGGGAGATTGTTCAGGGCACTTTTTACGGACCCTCAAACTCGCGGAGAAGGCAGGGCTGTTTTATCGCTCTTCACTATGAGTCAGAGGCTTTAGTGAGAGAATGAACATTGACCTGCGCCACCTACATGATTATACATCGCCCTTGCCGTAGGAATTTCGGTCGTGGGGTGAGACAGTAGAGTGGAGTAGACAGTAGAGATTGTAAAGTGCGAAGGAGAAGGACGGAGAATAGGAACAAAGGAGTAGGTAGGGACACATCTTCTAGCCGCTTACCGAATGTTGAAATTAGAGGGTGAGCATCCATAGACAACCAAGCCTAACCTTGTGGCCTCCTGCGCGGTTGCTTACTGAAACTCATTTGGGAGATCACTGTGCGACGGGGTCAGCATTGGTGGGAAGGGGCAGCATAATTACCGTGTGTGGGGATGCACACACGGATAACCTCAACTGCTTTTGCTCGACGCTCGAGGCGGTTACCGGGGTGGGGCTATTAGACAGAGCCCATATAGTGATAGTAGACTTGCGCTGCATCCACCGCACTCTCTCCTCCTGCCCCGCATGGTCCCGGTGCCAAAACAGAGACAAGAAGACCGACTGTGAGAGGAAGGCAAGTGGTTGGCGCGGCCGAGCTCGCGCCTTGGCGATTCATTCCAAACTATTATAATTTTTGGTAAAATGTGCTTTGGTAGCCCTACTTGATGGACACAATACTGTTGGGGTTTGGGTTAAAAGTTATGGTTAGGGATTACCATTAGGGGTTAGAGGCTGTTATTAGGGGTTAGGTTTTATGATTGGGGGTTATAGTTAGGGGGTGGAGTTAGGGTTAGGGGTTAGCGCCACTATTTTTAACCATTCAAAGGACAACTACACATTCTCAAAAGCTTTTATTTTGCATGCAATTACTTGACCTCGTCGCCTGTGGGTTCCCCGGTCCCTCATGTTGAAACTCTTATTACCACCGGTTCCGTAATGGAGGCCGATGTCAGTTGGTTAACTTAGATGCTCTCCTCTGTTAGCTGACTGGGTGGTGTATCAGGCCGCAATATTCATGGCTTGTGCTTCTAACAAGCGAGTGTAGAATGCATAGGCATTGGAAAAAATGAAATGTTGCAATTTCTGAAGCGGTTGTTCGTCCAGTTAACGACCGATGTTGCCGTTACACAGACCCAAAAACGATGTTTTGGACAAGACGAACTTCGTAGCTCAGGTAGTTAAAGTCTCGCCCGTGTTGCCGTGAATTTCAAGTCACACAGAAACTATCGATTATTCTGGAGGTAGTCAAATGGATTATTCAAATCTGTCAAAACACCTGTTGAAACATGTAAAAAACCCTATAACCATATGTCTCATTTTACAGGAGGCTGGGGTTTCTTTATTTCAGGTGGGCTACATAACCACAACCGACCGAATTTTTTATAGACCATTAAAAGCTCATTCACACAGTATCGCATCAGCACTTCATTAACACTACAACCTGGTTCACATGCATTGTACAATTTTATAATTGCTATTGGACATCCTCCTGGGAGCGTAAATGTATGAGTGATACTACTTTGTCGGAATGTATGCAGCATGATGTTTGGAAACCCTGGATACTAGAGCATCAACAGGTGGGACAAAAACGGTTTCGGAATTGCAAATGTCTTAAAAGTCAATATATTCTCGACTTGACTATCAGAATATGCATCTTGGAGTTCCATCCATTCTCTTCAACTTCACCAGGTACTCTGTCATAAACCTGGCGAGGGCAAATTAACTGCTGCAGTTCATTACACGAGCAGCCGATCCGACGGTAATCGAGGATTCCTTTATATTACTTACGCACTTTAAAACGCATTTTACTTTGAATGGGGAAGATACCATGAGGCTGTAAGAGTGCGGTCGGCTTATTAGCCCAAAAGTAACCCTTTCTGCCATGCAAACAGACGAATTTGAAAATCCCCGCATCAGCTTGGTGGACAAAAGACATCAGGAGATGTTGTGGATTCAGAAACACCTCATGCCCTGCCCCCGATGTGGAATATTGGATGCAACCCTCATCCTTATTTTTATTTCGGATGTTAGGCGGGGCTAGAGAGTTGGCCTGATGTCTAATGTACATATCAGCAGCTAAATTAGGACTCAACGAAAGATCGTCAAAATGGGACTTAAGTCGGTAGTCAGTGGGAATACTGGCCATGAACTTCTGTTTGCACTAAGACGCGCTGCATATACAGAACTTGTTTCAACCGTGATTGGCTGGGTTTTAACTGCCGGTAGGCATCCTTCAACATGTTTTGTAACACTTAGGACCCAATAACGCCCCAGTATAAGTCATCACGTGGAAGAGGTGGATTCCACTTTTTGAACTTGGCTGAGAAAAAACAAGAAGAGGCTACACCGTGATGACTGGATGCGTGCGGTCTCATCGTACGTGGATCCTCATTTTAGCCTTACTGGCAATAATAAAGATATTCTGTGATGTTTTCTTCACAAGCGAATGGGCGTCAAACGCTGTCAAAACGATGAAAATTCGAGTTTCATCAGTAATATGCAATGATCGTTGGATTAGTATCAGCGAAATGACACGGGATGGCACCTACGACCTGAGTCTCCGTTACTGCGTAGAACCGCACCTTCCCGTAACCAGACACGACTCAATTTCACTCCGTCTCATCAGCAAGAAGGGCGGATTTCGTAAAATCAGCTTTGCAGAGATGGCCCAAATAAACGATACTGACTGGAAAAGGCCAATTAATCCGGGCGTGTTCCTGTTGTATCCGCAGGGTTTTGCTCTGCGTGAAATCCTACGGAATTACCGGGAGACTGGCTTGGTTCCTGAGGTAAGTACAGATTCACTTTCAAATTGACCCCCTCGAAGTCTAATCGGCGTGTCCCCTTGAATTGAGACCCTGATTGATAGCCACTTCTTTCCTGACGTCAGAATTTGGGGGGTTTATATGCTTACGGCCATGATCTTAGCACTGAATCGATCAAGGTGGCCGTTCTGGCGAAAGAGACTTTCGTCAACCTAAAGCCCTCTCCTTATCAATGATATCAGCCTAGCAGATCCTTCTCACCCTTTCTGCCAAACATCAGACTAAACCACGTTTCAAATGTAGCGAAAGGAAACTCCCAAAAGTGGTCGTCCTCTTACGGCAGAAGCTACGTCGAATACTGCCGTCAGGCCTTCTACACAGAAGTACGTATAGAAAGAGAAGCGAACGGGGTTGTTCTTCATCCAGCGTGAAGTTGATTGGTGTAGGAGCCTGATTGATATCATCTAGTAAAATAGTTGCGAAAATTCCCATAATAGTAATCAGGAGAAGAGATGGCGAGCATACGTAGCTTTCAATAAATTCTCCACAGGCCAGTGCAGTTATATAGGAACGGGGTGGAATTAAAACATGTCAGCGATAAAAGAAATCGATAAAAGTTCGCCTTTAAACATAGAGGAGGTGTGGAAATGTTGGGGAGGGGGGGGGGTAATAGCAGTCAGTGTCAGGGGCGGGGTGAGAGCGGAAGGGTGCGGAGAGTTGCAGCGTTAGTCGACCTTCGACCACTGTTAGCGCGGAGCCTGAACGTGGTTCTTCTGGACGCATAAGATTGGCTTTCGTAACCTAATGGCGGCCGCTTCTGCTGTCGCTAACATGCTCTGGCATAGTGGCTTGATGGGACCTTATAACTCACACGAAAAGCTTACTTGGGTTCCACACGATGGCCGGCGTCGACAACATGCGCGAGAATGGCGCTGCTTGTGCTCCTCGTTTCGCCCTTTCCCAGCCATGCGGGGAGGTGTTCCCGTAGTCTCTTGGATAAGCACCGACTCGTGCGACCAATATAACCTGCTCCACAGGAACAAGTCAAGGAATAGATGCAAATTGAGTTGGTCTGCGGTGGCAATTTATTCTTACCTTCTCCGTGTAAAAGAGGGTTAGTAGAGAATGATATTTGAACCCTTTCTGCTGGGAAGGTTCACGAGACAGTTTGATCAAGGCGTCTCCTAAGGAGTTCACTCGCAGCGTCCCCTTGGAAAGGGACTTTGAGGAACAAAGTTTTCTTTTCGGTGGTTGGTGTGGCGGGTTTGACCGGTTTTTCGGCAATGTTCTTTGCAATAAGCCAGTCAGGATACCCGTGTACGGGAAGGAAGTCCGGGATTTTTTTGAGCTACCCTTCGATGCTATCTGTTGAACAAATTTTTTCAGCTCTTTGTGCCAAACATCGGACTAGATTTCGTTTTTGTTGGAGGGGCACGAAACTGGCGAAGTTCGTGTATTGTCCAGACCAGCATTTCTTCCCCCGCATTCCCATACCCCATCTGTGTTTTAATGAGAACTTTTATCGATTTCTCTTATCGCTGACATGTTTTACTTCTAATCCGTTCCCATATAACTGTACTGGCCCGACGAGAATTTATCAAAGGCTACGTATGCTCGCCACCTCGTCATCTAATAAAACTGAGACGTCGTTTTGTTCCTGCGCGATCGCGAATATATCATCTACGTATCACCAATAGTATCTAAAACCGTTGATTAGATATAAAGCTGAAAAGCTTTTGGCTTTCCCATGAATATATGCGCCATAATCGTGCCAAGCGGGTGAGCCCGTATCTACACTGTCCACCTGTCTATACATATTGTTCTCAAATAGGAATTGCAAGTTCAAGTCACGCCCCAATACCAATTTCTTGAGGGCACCCACCAGCATTCCTATATCCTGCTGATTAGAGGCAATGAAATCACAGAGGTAGTTGAGCATTTCTGTGACTGGTACGTTCATAAAAAGTAACGAGACATCTAACGAAAACACAACACTTCCGGTTAGGTCGAGGTAGTTCACGCCGTTAACGAATTCAAAGTCATCCCGGCAGCCGTGTGGCGTTAACCCATACTGTCGAGACCTGAATTTCTCCGCTAGCCATTCTGCTATCGCATGACACTTCAGGTTCCTCATATCGAGGATCGGACGAGCCGCTGTGTTATCATCGTGGATCGCCAGCAATTTGTATAACCCAGGTATAGGCCTGAGGACCGGTCGGGGATGCTCTAATTCGTGTTCTCGTAGGAAACCATTCGTTTGAATTCAGTCAGCTGTGCCTTGACCTCGTTTGTTCGATGCTTCTCCTTTTCTGCCTTTCGGAACTTTTCCTGGTCCGACAGGATTCACTGTATTTATGCGATTTCGTCAGTAAGCCTCCGCATTTCTGGCTACTGCTCAGGTATTGATGGGGGCTGATGACTAACTCGGACTATAGGTGTTCCCCGCTCTCTGTCGAAACCAGCTGAAGGCCATGATTTTGATTTATGAGATTGTCGAACTGTGTCTTAGTTCTAGCTGGCAGGGTTACTGGTGGGGACGGCATAAATTAGGAACAGGTGATAAAATTTCCATCGAGGTTTTATTGAGAGAGAGATATATATACAGACGAATAATTGTGTACGTACTGATTTGAGTCTTCAGGAATCTTCCATTGTTACCTGCCTTCGTGTACACTCCGCAAATCTGAGGCAATCTCCATTTGTCCACGTGTTGCCACCATGGACTAAGCATACTTCCCGAATCCCTGTCTCTCTTCCTCATCCAGTTGGTTGGGTACTACCGCTCGTCGGCACATATGACGCCTTGTTCCTACGCCTTTATATGGGTGCTCTCAAGCTCATTTTTGATATATCCTTCTAAAGGATCAGAGGTGACAACCGAGCGATTCCGTCTCATTATTCTCCAGTAGGAAGTAGGATACCCTTCGCAGTCGAGGCATTTCCCCAATAATCCTTGCTCGTACTTTCACCGCCAAAGCCTTGGTTTTGAATTGAAGGTATCCATTGAGAGTAGGTGAGGGAAATGGTAGGCAATGGGACTGGAAATTATAGGCGAGTTGCTGACATTGTGGCTTTAGTCCATGGTAACTATGGGGTCTCTGTGAAGTTTTTCCTTGTTCATAGGACTGGTGTGCGTAACCTGATTGCAGCCGCCTCTGCCGTTGCCACCAGACGCTGTCCAAGTGATTTTTGATGGCTCGAGGGAACCTTGTCCTAGAAAACATCAAAAGACCATTTGGTGAGCATATATCTGCTCCAGATTAATTCTCTTCAAACCTATGCATTTATATTGATATTGAAATAATAAATGAAAGAGGGATGCGGGCAAATGGATGATTATGCTGTAGCTCGGGTTTGAGTGAGGAGGCAAGTGAATCACCAAAAATGCACTAAGCGTCAGGCGGGGCATGATGCACATCAGGAAAGGCAATTATATGCGGGTTGGTGGCTTGACGGCTTTGGTCATGGAAACTGTGGAAACTGCATGAACTAGCTCTGTGCACACACGTCAGGTTCGTGCAGTATAACTGCAGTGGCCCTTAAGGCAGCCAACAGATACAGCCCAAGTATGTTTGGGTGGCCTAGTGAAACCTTGCTAATAACTCAGGGGGCTTCATTGTTCTGAGGAGAATTTGTCGAATACAGCCGTGTACTGGCAAATTTGTCTTTTAAATTCTAACAATTGACGATTTCAAAATTCCGTGGACTAGCCAATGGCGGAAGCACCAGTGATGAACTAGGGATTTGTTGGTCGCAGTAGACTTTTGTGCTTCCGAGGGTCTGCATCGCACTCCGAAGGAGAAAATATGGTATATTCCCAGAGTGACAGACGCAGACCAGTTAGCGTGATTTGAGCATTCTACCAGGATCAAGGCGGATATTGCTAGGAGGCGTGTCTGAGAATCCATTTTCCACACACGAGCATGTTTGTCTAATTGCCTGTCTTGCAAACCGATGATGGACTCAGGTGATGGACACGAATGCTTGAACTAGCACACGACCAATTTCTGCTGTCCTACCTATCCTCTTCAAGTTCGATAGTTTCTGACTGTAGTAATTACGCAAACAAACACTCCTTACAAGCCAGCTCATTCTTATTTGCGGAAACCCACTGCGACTAAAATAGTAGGGTCGACTGAGAAGTTTAAAATGACTACATAAAAAACAAATTGGTGTAATTTGAGGCAGTATTTTGAAAGGGGGGAGGGGGAAAATTCACACAAGAGGTTCTGTTTTGTGTTCATCTGCAAGCCATAACTTAGACCGATGGGGATTACGAATGATAGCCTCCAGTTCAGTGCTCATTTTAAGTGTGTGATGCATCTTCAGAGACAGATTGTAGTAGGTGTCCTCGAAGTCGCTCACGATGAGATCATCCTGTTCACGCATCTCCTGCTCCAGTCGCATTTGAATCTGGGCGCGGCGGTTTCCAATGTTGACGAGCGAGTTGCCGGCGCGACCGGGCAGCGAGATGTTAAAACCTTCACGTTGGAAGGAATTGTCGTTTAGACTTGTGGGCAGACGCACCACGAACACTACTCCTATGCGATAAGGTAGTTTAGCGCTGCTCTCCCTTCTCAGATGGGCGTAGAATCTACTAAAGTTTTGTCTGTCGTCGAAGTTGTAGACGGCTGATTTCACAATGACTACGAGGTCGTGATTGTGCTTGCGGTCAGCAGCCTTAATTCCCTCCGGTGGACAAACCGAAGTGCTCACCTTGAGAAACCGCATGCTGGGGCCGTTGATGGGAGGCTGCAAACGTACAAGAAGATTCTGAATGAACTAAAAAGAATTTTGTCGCAGAGACAAGACAAAGGTTACTCCTAGTGAATTGTGCTTGGTGGTTTTATTTAAAAAAAATGAAGCGTACTGACGAGGCTGGGAATGCTCTTTGTAAGATGTCTAATCCCGGCGCCGTTAAAATTACAAGAAAAATCCTTAAATGCCCAAAATATCTGTCAGTTATCCAGGGACTTCGTCTCGCTAATTGCATTTCCAACGTTTAGAGGCTCAACCAGCCTACTTTCCTGGCACATATGCATATATTTGGCACAGATTCTTAAATACCAGTATTTACCAGAATCCTGAATTCAGTAATCAGCGGTTGACCATCTCCTCACCTCGGGTTTGCCATAAGATTTTCTCTAGGCGTTTGTCAGCTGCTGACTAAGCTGTGTACACCGAAATTAGGGAATTAAATTCTACCACTGTTTTGCGCTGTAAACAACAAAGGGGAATTGCTCCGGCATACAAAACAACGAAATTCATCAATACCAATCTGCACGGCAATAACGCATGACATGGGAGCAGTTAGATCTTGACAAGCAGTAGCACCATCTTCTCCAACTGACTGTGACGTGAGGGTTAGTAGTGCGCCAGAGTGCTGTGAATAGCGTATCTCGCTGATTGGACTAAACTGGGAGGAATCGTGATAAGTGCTCACGTGCAGGCGATCGATATGCGCTCTGCATCGAAGGCTAAGCGAGAGAGAGAGAGAGAGAAAGAGGTGATCCCTACCAGACAAAAATGATAAAACCTGGTGTCTAGAGAGAACTTGTGGGATACATACGACAGCAGAGCATCTGTTGGTGCGAAAAATCAAACAAGGCCACAGACCGACACTGAAGAACGAAGGACATCCATGTTGACTAATCTGCGTGTCAGGGTACGGGCACGGATTGGTTACGCTGTTCTGGTTCCAAGTGTAAACACAATGTGCGCATTGCAAGTAAAGTTAGTCGATGGGGAAAATGCTGAAATCGTGGGTGTATAAGTTGCCAAATGTAGAACGCAAAAGCGCAAGCTTATGTTTTGGTTTAAATGTAGGGTTAATTTTAGGCTTTGGGTTTATGTCGGGCTGGGAATTGAGTTTAGGATTAAGTTTTGTATTACGTTTAAGAGTTTCAGTTAGAGTTGGGGTTTGGACTGCGTTCTAGGTTGGCGTTTGGTGTGAAGGTTGGGGCTAGGGTTGGTGTTAGGGTTAGGCCCGTGTTAGGATTAAGGCTTATTTTGTGTTAAGAGCTAGGGCTAGGGTAAAGGGTATGCGGTAGATGATGTGAATGTCCGCTATCCCAATGAACTGATTCATGCACAAACCGCCTTCCTTCAAAACCGGTATTATTAAAATGCTGAGACGCATATTTTGCCAATTTTCATTGACCGCATTACGTGATTGGGAGCATTGCGCTTCTCGTACATACTATCGAAATTTCCCCCCCCCCCCACGTTTTTGATTCGGGTGGAGATCCATCATCAGCCATCATCCACCAATTGCGAGCAATGCCAATGACTGGCACCACCAATACGGACTGTGTGGACCCGCCACACACACACACACGACCTGCTGACCCCTATATGTGCCGTGCTTTCACGAGGTTTGGTCGGATAGCGCATTCGCAAGAATGCCGTAGAGAC
>CACRXP010000053.1:674642-707161 GCA_902702965.1 Spirometra erinaceieuropaei | reverse complement strand
GCATGCGTTCTCGCCGTGCAGACTGGTATCGATGCATTTCGTTGTGTTGTATGCCGGAGCGAATCCACTTTGTTGTTTACAGCGCAAAACAATGAAAGAATTCACGTCCCTAATTTTGGTGCGCACACCTAAATCAGCAGCTGACAAACGCCTAGAGAAAATCTTATGGCAAATGCTAGGTCAGAAGATAGTCAGCCGCTAATTACTCAATTCAGAATTCAGATAAATACTTAAGTATTAGGATCCAATAAAACCACAAAACACAATTCACTAGAAGTAACCTTTGTCTCGTCTCTGCGACAAAATTCTTTTTACTTCATTCAGAATCTTCTTGCACGTTTGCAGCCTACAGTAAACGGCCCCACCATGCGGGTTCTCAAAGTGAGCACTTCGGTTTGTCCGGAGGGAATTAAGGCTGCTGACCGCAAACACAACCACGACCTCGTCGTCATTGTGAAATCAGCCGTCCACAACTTCGAGGACAGACAAAACTTTCGCAGATTCTACGCCAATCTGCGAAACGAGAGCGTCGCTAAACTGCCTTATCGCATAGGGGTAGTGTTCGTGGTGGGCCTGCCAACAAGCGCAAGCAGCAATTTCTTCCAACGCGATGGTTTCAACATCTCACTGCCCGGTCGCGCCGGCAACTCGCTCGTCAACATTGGAAACCGCCGCGCCCAGATTCGAACTCGCCTAAAGCAGGAGATGCGTGAACACGATGATCTCATCGTGGGCGACTTCGAGGACACCTACTACAATCTGTCTCTGAAGATGAATCACACCTTCGTGTGGGCGGCCAGGTTCTGTCGTGAACGTCCTGCCTTCATGTTCCTCGACGATGACATTGGTTTCAATGAGTAACGCCTCCAGGCCGTTTTGCTCAGTCTGCCGGTGGATTGGCGGCGCAGTGTTTCCATTTCGAGTACTCGCTCGAATAGTCCCACAGTGTGTCCCACGGACACTTCGGCCGTCCTGAAATGGGCACTGTCGAAGCGGGAGGTTCCGTTGCCAGTGCATGCGCCCTACAGCAACGGATACTTCTACATGCTTGGTTACGATCACGTGACGGATCTGGCTTTGGCCATGTTCTACACCAAGAGCATTCCCATTGACGACGTCTGGTTGGGTCTGGTGATGCAAATGATTGGTCTTCAGTTCGAGTTGCCAGCTGGGGTCGTGTACACGTTGAAACATCAGGACAATGTCACCGGCTATATCGCCTTGCCCAATCTCTCCTGATCGCATACACGCGAGGAAGACTGTAGTGGAATTTTGGTATGACGATATTCGTATCCATGGCTACCAAGCAAAATAATCCCTCAAAAACCCCATGAGCATCGTATGCCTGTCTATACGGCGTCTTCCTATTCTTTAGCTTATTTTTGTGCGTTAAATGACTTTTGTTCAGGCTGTTGGTGGCGTTTAAAGCGGATTCATATTTGTCCAAAATGCTGTTACCTCAGTATGGCGTGTGCGCATCGGCTTCATTACTAGCTCCTGTAGAGCAGTTTATCTTTATCGTACGAGTCGGCGTCTATGCAAAAGTGTACGAGGACACCTTCTCGCTCGACTGGGGAAGGGCGAAATCAGGAGCATACACAGAGCCACTCCTGCGCATGTTGCCGACATCGTCTAGATCACTGCCATTTGTGGAGGCAGTAGGTGGAGTTATCGAGTTGTTGTTGCATTTGGTGAAGAGATGTTCATCGAGACCTATCCGCGTCCGAAATATTGGTTAACATTGTGGATCTGCAGGGGAAAGTTGGTGGTTGGCATTTGGGATTGGAGGAGCTTGAGACTTGCGATTTACACTTTGGCATTGGTGATTGGATTGGTTCCAGAGACTGCTGCCCCAGTCTTCGCTGCACTTCTCCATGTCGGTTGGCGCTGGACGAGGTCACCGAGTTGATTTGAAGTTGCATGATAGATGTCCTCATGGTGTCGTGAAGGACTCTATCGGCGAACACCTGCAGATGCATCGAAGAAATACAAGTTGCCTGGAAGGAGGCTCGTTGTCTATCCTCAGCTGACGGCCGCTCCATCGTAAATGCTGTTACCTCAGTAGGGCGTGCGCGCTGAGGATTTCAGTCTGTTCCTGCTGTCCCAGCTATAATATTCCTTGGACCGTTATATCGACGAGCATCTAGATCCACATTGCCGTATAAGTCTTTGAAAATAAATCGGTATCTTATGAACGGAGACTGGATCAACACGGGATCGCTTATCACAGCAGCGCCGGACTAAAGCCACAACAATATCTAAAGTTGACAATTCAGCGTTATGATCGTGCTACTAGCAATATTAAAGTAACATAGGAGTATGTAATTTAAGTATCATAAACAACGGCACTCACCGCTGCTCGCATTCACCACGATACCCGCAGACTAAAAAATTCTTCACTTATTCTCCTATATAATATGTGTGTTTCATCGGTATGCTGAACTTAGTCAACCAACAGATATCATATGCCTTCAAATGCTAGTAACTCATTATATTCTATGTTCATCTGCAGAGTTATTCCTCTTGCATTTCTTCCATGTTACTTGCTTTCCATTTTCTCCATATAGTTCTTCTCCATGTTAGCAATAGGGATTTCAAAGGCACACGCCTATTTTTCCTGAAATACACTGATGCTGATACTGGAACTGAGTAAAATGTGAATTTTAGTGTAAGGGGATACCATACTAGCAGGACAGGTAATAGCCAAATGTCCATACACGCGATTTTTGTTGATATTCTGCCGCTGTTTGTCACAGCTGCCAGGGATTCGGCTCTTCAGCGGCTCCCCAACATTGTTCGTCTGATTTCTGGTAGATACATTAATGCAAAAAGTTTCTATTAATTTCCTTAAAAAGTAATTGCAAATTTCGGTCGGAGCCTAAGACCTTAAATATACCGATCTGCTTCAAGTTCGCAGTTCATTTTTGAGGACGTTGAAGAAGCGGCAATTTCTAAATTAGACTCTCTACTAGAATGCAGGCGAGGAAACCTGAGACCCACTGATGAGCGGAACCCTTCGCAGCTTTGTCATGCAGGGGCAAACTATCTCTGAAACACACGTGTAGGGACTTTTGGCAAGTACCCGTGCTGTTAGTATGGTATCGACTTACCCTTAAATTTACTTCAAACTGCCTAAGTGCTAATGAATATTACGTGGTTACCGGTTATGGCTGATGGAGTTTGGCCTAAATATTCATACATAAATATTTTGGTCTGACCCTGTAGACCTCAGTTTGAACTGTCTCACTCCAAGTTAACTGTTTATTTCTGAGGAAATTGAAAAGCCACAATGTGACTTCATTTGGCCTTATCCATTGAAAAATTGGCATATAATATTTTTCATAAACAAAGCGTAAATTATCCTATTTTTTGATTATGTTTAGTTTTAAGGTCTAAATGAATTTTGTGTTCTTGCCCTGTGCTTTTTAAGTTATGCAATTTCCATTCTATCTAGTTCCTGGTTAGTCAGTTTCTATGTTAGCAGCCAGAAGTATCCGGAATCAAAAGTTTTATGGTTATACACAGGCCGAGATAATCGAAGAATTTAAATAACTGGCTCTGATGAACTTTAAACACAAATGTCTCGAACAATACCCATTCAAACTCCAACATGCAAATGCATGTGTGTTAATAGTCAATCAGATATATTGTTAACACAAAAAATCCATATAACGCGCAATCCGCCCAATCTGCGTTCCCCAAAATCCCACGGCAGTAATAAACGACTTTTCTTAAGAATATAACATAGTTGGGGTTATAAACTAATATTTGCTAACGTAACAGTTATTAATTTCCACTGAAAAAATAAAATTTCAGAAAATTGTCATATTACAATACGCTTAAATAGGGCATGAAATGGTGAAAATAATGTAAAATAATAACGTATGCAAACGATTAATATTTTGTTGATTGGCCATTTGCACGACTGTTTCATATTCGCCTTATACCAATGTATTTTGACAAGTGCGAAAAGATTTTTATGGGATTGAGATCTGGACTGTTGACAAGGATGAAAATCGACTGTAGTTCACACGCGGACAGGCTGGCTGTTGTCTAAATAGTCAGATTACGGTTAAGTGATTTTTTAGGTCATACGTCTTTAGAACGATGGACAGGTGCATTTTCGCATAAAATTATGGTACCCAGCCGGCGTCGGTGGATGTCACTGTAATCGAAAACATCCTGCACAATGTTGCCGAAAACCTTTTTGTTGATGGTGTCCGTAGTCGACCGTCAGACAGACCGCTCTCCGGATTTAATCGCCATCCAAACCAATAACCTTCGACAATTCTTGAATGCTGCCGTTAGCACAGTGTGGTTTTTTGGAAAGTTATTTTCGCATATGACCATATGGGTCGACATCATTGGCTTGTCTAAAAATAAGACCTCATCGCAGAAGTAAATGCTCTTCAAGACTGAGTAACGATAATCAATATATTTCAGCAATTAAAAACATGTCTTAATAAGTTTCCTATTTAAAAAGAGCATAATCATGAGTTTCTGTTGATGAAGTTCAAATTCTTGCATTCTTTTCCTAATTATGTCCAGAGAGAACATCGGCAGATTGTTCCTTTGAATGGGCTTAATGGACATATAATGATAATTTTTAATGGTACAACGAACAAAAACGCCGTCTTGCTTTAGTCGTTTAACCCGCCATGGTTATTTTCAGGTACGGTTCTATCATTACTTATTCACCACAGACCAAAATTACTAGTATTTAATTACTTGTTATCGACTAACGCGACAATCCTTCCGCGGCTAATTTCCACATCCTTTCATAGTCGACTGCTGAAAGACATTGTCTGGACATGTTTATCGAACGGAGTAAACAGAAAAGTGGCGGCATGTTGCGTGTGCTCGATATATATCTGTTTACGCATATTGGTTATCCGTGTGGTAAAACATACTACTGTAGAAAAAAATTATTGCGAAATGTTATTGCACGAAACGCCAACAATTTTCATAAAAGAATTTTCAGTTTCGGTTTTAGTTTAAGTTTATATGAAGGAAACATAGGTGCTGAAAATTTAAACTCCCTTGTTGTTACAAGGAAGAGCATTATATCAAAAATTTGAAAAAAAAACATTAAACAGTTACGGAAGTTTGTTTCAGATTGGCGAAGTTTTCGAAACCAGACAGATGAACGAACTGTCCCAAGTGTTAAAAAAGTAACGTAACTAAATGTGCTGTTCAGTAGTCTGTCTAGAGGTAATTGGTGCTAGCTCCACTTACGTGTTTGGTTGCGCCTATTTGAACTTTCTCAAGGATGCTGAGATCTTTAGAGGTCCAGGGTTTCCACGCCTGAATAGCAAACTCTAACTGTGGCCGTACAAGGGTCCGAAAGACTTTAACGAAGCATTCCTCATCGAAAGTAGAGATAGTTTCCTTGACAAGCTAAAGGTCTGACATCACGGAATTGGCTACCTTGAAGCAGTGGAGCGACGGTTTTAGAGAAGCCGTTACATACACACCCAAGCCTTGCTGGGTGTCTGTCTTCCGCAATGTAATGCCACTTAGGTGGTAAACCCTCCGGCTCAGAGATCGGATCCTGCCGACTCGCAAGACATTCCACTTACTCACATTAAACAAAAAAGCCAGACCTGTAACCATTTATCGAGTCAGGCCAGGTCTGCCTGCAAGCGGACTTCGTGAAATTCACTTCGGATGACGTTCCAACGTGTAACATCATCAGCGAACATGTCAACATCACAATTCAGTTCACTGACGCAGTTGTTGATGTATATAATGAATAGGGTAGGGCCAAGAACGGAGTCTTGTGGAACACCGCTTTCAAGCACTACCTCTGCCGACTGCCTGTTACCGACGTGGGCGATTTGAGATCGACCGATCAAGAAGCTTTGAATCTACCTCAGGAGATAAGTCCTTATGCCTGTTCGGCTTAATTTGTACAGGAGACGCTGATGTGGTACACTGTCTAATGCTTTCATAAAATCGACGTAGACTGCGTGCACTGCATTGCCGCCATCGACTGCCCGGGTCCAGCGTTCTTAACAATAAAGTTTGTCACGCATGATCTGCCTCTACGAAATCCGTGCTGGGCATCGCATAGCAGATTATGCTGTTCTAAGAAGCGCGTTATTCCTAGCAAATTGAAGTAAGGCTGATTGGTCTACAGTTGTTTGTCAAGACCTTGCTTCCGCCTTTGTAAAGTAAGGAAGGGCTGTAGACTTGGGCTTCGCAGAGGACTCTGATATAACAGACGGTAGATGTCAGGACGCATTCAACACATAGAACAACGATGAACCCAGCGAACACGACAAAGGACATAGTGATAGAGCTTGCCGGAATGCAGTCGTAGAACACGCGCCATGCATTCATTTTTCAGCGCATATTTATAGTCAAGTCTTATTTTCTTGGATGTTTATTCGAATCCACCACATCGAAAGACACATGGCCAAAACGAGCGGGGAAATAATTGTAGCGCTGCAATGAGGTTGGTTATCGCCAATTGTTAGGACCAAATGACCACATTCACATAGTATTAATAAGTATTCGGTTTCACTTAAAGCATATATACAGGACTTAATGAAATAGACAGATCTAAATTAGGTATAGCGCGATGTGTTACCTGCTGCAGAATATCAGATTGGCAAGACCATTTCGCAGTCCGCATAATCACTAAAATCGTAGTCATTTAACGCACCAAAATAAGCTAAAGAAGAGGAAGACGTCGTATGGACACGCAGACGATGCTTATGGGGTTTTTGAGGGATTATTTTGCTTGGTAGCCATGGATACAAATATCGTCATACCGAAATTTCACTACAGTTGTCCTCGTATGTATGTGCTCAGGAGAGATTGGAGGGACAAGGCGATATAGCAGGTGACATTTTCCTGATGTTTCAACGAGTACACGATCCCAGCTGGCAACTCGAACTGAAGACCAATCCTATGCATCACCAGACCCAACCACGCATCGTCAATGGGAATGCGCTTAGTGTAGAACATGGCCAAAGCCAGATCCGCCACGTGATCGTAACCAAGCATGTAGAAGTAACCATTGCTGTAGGGCGCATGCACTGGCCACGGAACCTCCCGCTTCGACAGTGCCCATTTTCGGACGGCCGGAGTGTCCGTGGGACGCACTGTGGGGCTATTCCAGCGAGTACTCGAAATGGAAACACTGCGCCGCCAATCCACCGGCAGACTGAGCAAAACGGCCTGGAGGCGTTACTCATTGAAACCAATGTCATCGTCGAGGAACATGAAGGCAGGACGTTCGCGACAGAACCTAGACGCCCACACGAATGTGTGATGCATCTTCAGAGAACGATTGTATTAGGTGTCCTGGAGGTCGCCCGCGATGAGATCATCATGAGACTTCAACTGTCATCATAATAATCATTCTTTATGTGTTAACCTTTTTGACTCCTGGATACTCTATTAACTTGTTTACTGCCCATAGTGAATGGAGCCATTTTTTCTGAAAATTTTGAATTTGCTAATTCAAAATAGATCGAATCCCTCTCTATCTTTCTCTCTCATAGAAACGGTCATTAACGTCAAAAAATGCCCGAACATGGGTTTGGTCAATTTATGGTCAAATTCATAGTCATTTTCGCTGACAAAATTACTTAGACGCATGTTCAACAAGAAAATCGGCTATTTTGTCTGAAGGAGCTATGCGAATGAGTACAATGCTCAACGTTCTACTGCCTAGAAATTCTCGCCTCAGTCTCCAACATCATCTCCCAGGAGTTGGCTCAAACATTGTATTTCCTAGGGACTGGGAAGCATGACTGGAAATAGAAGCCGCAGTCGGAAAAATTGTTCTTCTCAAGGTCATATAGAAATGCATTTGTATTCGTTGCCAGAGCATTTCCAGGTGCCACTTGACCTTCCGCAATACCCCGGAATTCCCTCTAAAACCTCAGCAGATTTCACCGACTTTCTGGGCTGGGACTACAGAATACATGTGGGCATAGGCCTGATAGGGCGCAGAAAAGTTGTATGCAACAACGCTTAAGAGCGCACTGTGAGTTCAGCAGTAAACATTTGTCAGAACATCAATCACATACAACAGATGAGCCAACACAGGAAAAGTTGACCGAAATTGTGAAATGTCTTTTCAACTGCAAAAGATGACTTAAGTATGAGTGGAATATTCATTATTATGTAGCATAATCTCAAGGTATTCCGACTTCTTTGCGATACCGGCTTTTGCATGAACTTCTATCCGGCCGCCTGCAAAAACTACACTTCTGTAAAAAAGACTACTTAATTGGTGTGGATCTTTCTTATTGATTTTCAATGCCCCTGTGAATTCAAAGACATTTCGTAGGAAACATGCATGATACTATTCATTCTTTCCCTCTTTTAGTAGAAAATTGCACCTACAAATTTCATACTTGACGGAGGGCTACAATTCGGTCTTTAAAATGGTTTCTGTCAATGAACTTTTCTAAGACCGTGTCTCTTCATTTACTAATATTGCTTGTACAGTCGACAATATGGCTCAAGTTCACTGACAAATGTATACGGTCTATCTTGGAACGGTAGATCAATGAGTGGTTTTTCGTACACGAAAAATATACAGTTTGTAGTTTTTAAACCCTTAGTGCAAATGTAACAGCATGACGAGGTCGAAATTATTCGGAAATTGGAAAAAGTTTTCATAAACGAATTATAACCTTCATTCCAGTATGAAATGTGAAGAAGACGTAATTTTCCACAAAACTAATACAATGAATATGTGTGTGTATATTTTCTATGAAATATATTTGGAGTTATAATTGAACCGAAAATCAACGAAAAACTTTCATCCTACATAAGTAGTTCTTTTTTTACCGAGTGCAATTTTTGCAGGCGGCCGAAAAGAAGTTCTTTCCAAAGCCGACACGACAATTAACATTACAATCCCACTTAAACATATTTTCGAGTCGAAAAGACTTTCGCAATTTTGATTAACATTTCATGAGTTAGCACACCCACTACATATGTATATACAGGCAGATTACCGTTATCGGCAAAAACATGGAAACTGGAATGGCCATTTCGGGCTCATTAGCCGTCGCCAGGCAGTTACACCGAACCCCGAAGTGGGACTCGATCCTATCTCCTGCTTCGCAATGCGTCCGCTTGTTGGGCTCGATAGAGAACCCTAAGGCACAATGGGACGTGTGAGTTCCGTAAAAAACGATCAGGGAACGCCTCTCTACCATATGTATGTATGAATTGAATAACAGGTATCTGAAGAAATGTAATAAGAAGGACGAAAAGCTTTGGAAAACTGTAAATTTTATTGTGTAGATTTTCGAGACTGCTTCGCCAACTCGATCTAGATAACACACACAAAATATTTTAAGACGGATATAGACTGGTCCAAGAAATTCCCTGGAGGTGGGAAATTGCAATTAGCACGCATTTATGCAGACTTTAACCAATCATGAAATCCTTTGTTAAACACAGTCTAGAAGTTAAGTGCTTTTGTACACCCAAAGTCCGAAGACGAGCTGGAGAACCCATCTCGGAAATCTACACAACACATTTTGTAATTTCTCAAGTAAATCCATCTCGAGCCCAACCAGCAGCCGCACAGCGGCGCATGATATAAAGGCAGAATGGTATTACCGACAAATTTAAAGGAGACTGGAATTGCCATTTCTGGCTTATTAGCCGTCGTCAGCCAGCCATACTCAAGCCCTAAAGTGTGGCACACCCGAACCTCGAACTCGCGACCTGTTGGTTTAGAAGTCCACGCCTCCTCCCACCGGGCCACGAGCCCGTTGCCTTGTCGGTTTTCGATCGGGAATATACAATCGTAGGGGACGCTCACGATCGTTCATACGGAACTCACTCGTTCCGTTGTGCCTTAAGGGCTCTTTCTTGAGCCCAACAAGCAGACTCATAGCGGCGCATGATGTATAGGCAGAATGACATTACCGACAAAGACAAGGGAACGAGTGAGTTCCGTATGAACGATCGGCGAGCGCCCCCTACCAATGCATATATATATATATATATTCTGTCCGTACTGTGGGCGGACAGCAGAGGTTAGGCATCGTTTCATTGGATTCGCCTTCGTTTCGCACAGCACCGAGAAATGCATCGTCCAATTCATCGACGAATGATCATTTTTTTGTAAAATACACACATGAAATGTTTAGCAAAACGGAGCTGACTTGAGGGAATATTCAGGGTTTTACTCAATCAGTTTCAAACAACCATACGAAGACCACAAATTGCACGCGATTATGTACAAAAATATACCAAAACCTGGTGAAGTTACAACGAGGACATGCAGACGTCGTCTTTAGGGTTTCTGGAAGGTGTTTTTCCCTGGTTGTCATGACTACCAGCATTTTTTTCAATCGATTTGTCCTACAGTTGCTTTTGCGTCTATGCACTGAGGAGGGAATTAAGGGGTAAAACAATATACCCGCTGACATTGGCTTGATGCTTCATGGAGCTGGTGATCCCAGTTGGTAAGTTGAAATGGAGGCCAATCCTATGCATCACCAGACCCAACCAGACGTCGTCAATGGGAAGGCTCTTGGTGAAGGACATGGCCAACGCCAGATCCGCCACGTGATCGTAACCAAGCATGTAGAAGTATCCGTTGCTGTAGGGCGCATGCACTGGCCACGGAACCTCCCGCTTCGACAGTGCCCACTTCCGATATGCAGCAGAATCGGTAGGACGCACTGTGGGACTATTCCAGTGAGTACTCGAAATGGAAACTCTGCGCCGCCAATACACCGGCAGACTGGCCAGAACGGCCTGGAGGCGCTTCTCATTGAAACCAATGTCATCGTCGAGGAACATGAAGGCAGGACGTTCGCGACAGAACCTGGCCGCCCACACGAAGGTGTGATGCATCTTCAGAGACAGATTATAGTAGGTGTCCTCGAAGTCGCCCACGATGAGATCATCGTGTTCACGCATCTCCTGCTCTAGGCGAGTTCGAATCTGGGCGCGGCGGTTTACAATGTTGACGAGCGAGTTGCCGGCGCGACCGGGCAGTGAGATGTTGAAACCATCACGTTGGAAGAAATTGCTGCTTGCGCTTGTTGGCAGGCCCACCACGAACACTACCCCTATGCGATAAGGCAGTTTAGCGCCGCTCTCGTTTTGCAGATTGGCGTAGAATCTGCGAAAGTTTTGTCTGTCCTCGAAGTTGTAGACGGCTGATTTCACAATGACGACGAGGTCGTGGTTGTGTTCGCGGTCAGAAGCGTTAATTCCTTCCGGTGGACAAACCGAAGTGCTCACTTTGAGTAACCGTACTGTGGGGCTATTTAATGGAGGCTAAAAGCGTACACGAAAACGGCGTTTAGGGCTCGGAGGCATTATGAAAGCAGAAATAAATAGGTGTCCTGTGGATTCTCTGGGTGTAGCCGGCGGCTGTACGCCTGCTGGCGGGCTCAAGAGGGATCCCTAAAGAACAACGCGACAAGTAGATTCCATAACGCGATTGGTGCGCACCCCTATGCCATTCTTAATGTACCCGATCACACATCACCGGCACCTCTCACGTAGGTGAGGAGTGTGCCATTTGACTCATTTCTCCAGGTGGCTTCCCCGTTGTATGTGTGTGTGTGTGACGTCTGACCGGTCTGTTCCCCTTGTGTGTGTGTGTGCGTATGGAGACCGGGTCGTGCGTGGGGCGCGCGGAGACGAACTCCCTAGCTCTGTCGTCCACTGCACCTAATCCCAGGTCAGACAGCCGACCGGTTCTGACAGTGAACTGGTGTCTGGGAGGGTGAGATCGACCCCCTGAGCGCATAATCCCTTACTACAAACAATCTGACGCGCTTGAGAATATCAAGGTGCCTTAAAAGCCGAGCCAGCCCCTGTTTATTCTTGCGTACGTTGTGGACCAGAGAGTGTAGTGGTGCGCCCAGTTGCGGGTGTTCGGCTGCGTCACGGGCTTACGTCCGCTCCCGCCTCCTGTCTCCTTGGCTCTGTCTTGACACAGGGTCGCGGTGGAGAAAGAGGGGGCGGGTGTGGTAGATGCTGCGCAAGTCTACCATCACTTTAGGTTAGGTCACGCGCAAGTCACCGTCCCTGTTGTGAAACACACAGGGGACATCGTCGGTCACGACGGTCGAACTTTTGTCTACTTTTTATACCTGCTAGCACTTTAAGTTCCTGCTATATTTATAGGAAAGAAGGAGGACTGGTCGGACAGTCTGTTTATTGTTCTGAGGTTTTGAATCCCTGCAGAAGTCCATCGTCAGAGGTAGTGGTGGCGACAGAACGAGCGACGACTGTGGGGGTGTATTAGTCGAACGTCGATCGATGGCGCTTGCCTGGAGGTGGCTGCCCAGGGCTCTGTACGCTGGCGTCCAAAGCGAGACTATGTCTTGGAATCGCACACCGACCCAAAGCCACCAAGTACCGCAAGTTTATGGGAGCAAATGTCCGGTTAAATCCCGTTGAGCAATCTGGGGTAGTCGAACATATTTTGTGCGAAAACTGCCCTTGTAACTACACAGGTCAGATTGAGCGTATGCTCGGATCGCGTACACACAAAACTAGCTGGCTTATAAAGATAAACCAATTGTTCTGCTGCTCGCCCAATCTTCTTTTTACAGAAAATTAGCCAGGTACTGCGTGCTAGCATGCACAACGAGACTGAGAGGACTTTGCAACATTATCCTTCATCTTTTATCTTATTTTCCGCACAGTATCAAAGACTGCATTTTATGCATCAATTTTACCCACCTCAGGAACAAAGCCGGTCTCCCTGTAATTCTTGATGAGTTCAGGCAGTGCAAAACCCTGCGGATACAGAAGGAAGACGCCCGGATCAATTGGCCTTTTCCAGTCAGTATCGTCTATTTGCGCCAGCTCTGCATAGCTGATATTGCGATCTCCACCCTTCTTGCTGATGGTACCGAGGGGAAATGAGTCGTGTCTGGTTACTGGGAGATGCGGATCTACACAGTAACGAAGACTCAGGTCGTAGGCGCCGTCCCGTGTCATTTCGCCGACTTTAACCCAGACGGCGTCGCATAGAGTCGAGGAAACTCCCATTTTCACAGTTTCGACAACGTTTACCAAACCTTCTCTTGTGAAGTAGGCATCGTTGAGTATCTTAAGGAATCCCAGCAACGCGAGGAGAGAAATCCATGCGCGGTGATTCAGCCTGAAGGGAGATGTCATGATTTAATATGTTCTAGTTGTTTCAGCTAGACTCGGAAATAAAACCCACACCTTCGGGGGCAATAATATATACGGAACTTAATCTCACGCATGTAGTGCTGCATAACCCGTCGAGGGATGTTTACCGACAGTTAAAATCGACCAACCAGGGTTGAGAACATTCGGTGTGCCGATGTCGACCGCACGTGCTTGAATTTAGCAGAATATTCCAGGTGAGTATACTAGCTTGGTTTAGGCTGAACTTCGATTTAGCCCCCGGTGTCTTCTGCGACATCAGCTTCATTACCTGACACCACAAAATATTCAAAGTAGGCATTAGACCGGAGGCCACAGCTGGTGAAACCAAAAACACTGTTTTCTTTCCCGTGTTCTTCTTTCAACATTTGTCTGCTTGCATGGTTTTCAGCGGAAATCTTAGGCACTCTAGTCTGACCATTGCGGCTGCCTGTGAAAAATACAGGGTTCACCGGATCAGGGACATTTTACTGCTGTCCCTCTTATGGCGTATGTACTAACGTAGGACTTTATAGGCCGCAGGGAGGTCAAGATGCCTGTTGATGGATTTGGCATCTGAGTACCAAGCCTTTCTTGTAAGACGTTCTGTCCTTGACGTGCCCAGGCTTAGGATGTTTGCTCCTTGAAGGTCAAAACTGTGATCAGTTTCTCTGATGTGAGTCGCAAGCCGTGGGTTTGAGTCTAGTTTCCGAGTTGGTAGTTTGTGCTCATGTAGGCGGGTCTGAAATTTCCGCCCGATTTCCCCAAAGTAGTTGCAGTCTCCATCGTTACAACGTATTTGATAGGCAACTGCTGAGGTTTCAGTGGGTGGCAGTATGTCTTTGGGTTACATCAAACGGCGACGAATTGCTGCCTGAGGTCGATGGGCAATGCCTACCCTGGATGGTTGTAACAGACGAGAAACAGCCTCGGAGACTCCTTTAATGTAAGGAATAGCCCTCCATACTTCGGATTATTCTTCTTGTGGTTGTCGCCTGTTGACTCGGCACTTGCTCTGATTGATGAAGTAGCTTGGGCATCCCTTGGCCCGAATAAGGTCATGGAGTTATTGTCGTTCAAATCTTTTTCGGATGGTTTGCTGCAGTGTGTTTCAATTCTTTGGACTACAGTACGGACACAGCTGCATTTGTCAGAGAGAGGGTGATTGCTGCTGACGTGAAGTATTTGTCTTGTGTTGATGGCTTTTCTAAAAACGGTAGTTTGTAATTGCCCAGTCGCACACCGACGCACAAGGACATCGAGGAAGGGAAGCTGGTTGTTTGTTTTAGCTTCTATCGTGAATTGGATATTCGGGTCATCCGAGTTCCGCGATTCTTTAAAGTGCTCCACATCAGATGGTGTCATTGACGTAACGAACCCAAAACTTTGGTTGATACTTGTGAACACCGAGCGCTCTACCCAATGAAGGACCATTTCAGCAACCTTGGCAAGGGAGATTTTGGCGCGACACGGCAGAAGAATGACTACAATACTTATGCATGATTGCCATCAAAGATTTCAGTGCTACGGCCCAGGAATTGCTCAATCGAAGTCGTATTTCGTGGCAACTACTGGTGAAGGATCGAAGGATATTGAGGAAACCATGCTCAATCATGCTCGAAAGGTTCGTGCCAAAAAGGCAAAGAATTATCAGCAAATTTACCAAACTGAGACCAGCTCGCTCAAATAACTCGTCGGGCGACCTTGTCCACAATCCTTCTTCCAAATCTCTCACCAGCACACAACTTGCAGTCCTGGAACGTGGAGCCATTTTCAACACAGCAAACGCCCCACCCCCAGAGTACATTGCCGCTTTTGAATCTGTTCTTCAACAAAGACAAACGTCAGAATGGACGAAATAGTTGATCAGCCACAAAAACCCTCTTTGTTAATGCAATAGAAGGAGAGCGAATCTCACAGCAAAGAAGAACAGAAAACATTATAACGCCCAAAAGTGGATAAAGACATAATCCTTCGAGGGGCCCTGGGCTTACCCTCTTGGCCCGGTTTTGACGCATATATTCATGGGCACGCCAGAATTTTCCCAGTTTCGTTACCAGATCAACGGCCTAAGACACTATGGGTGGTACGTGGATTGCAACGGACGAAACAGCGCCTCATTTTGACAGGATAATATAAATCAGGCTCCCCACGAATCAAATTCCCGCTGTAAGAAGAACAGCTCGGATCGTTTCCCTTTCTGTATGTGCTTTTGAGTAGAAGGCCTGACCGTAGAATTCGACATAACGTTGACCGTAAGAGGACGACCAATTTTGGAAGTCTCCTACCGCTTAATTTGAAATGAAGTTTAGTCTACTGCTTGGCAGAAAGGGTGAGAAGGATCTGCTCGACTGATAGCGTTGAGAGAGAGAGCTTAAGTTTGACGAAAGCCTCTTTCGCCAGAATGGCCGCCCGGATGGATTCAGTGCAAATATCACAGCCGGAAGAACATTAACTCCTCCCCCCACTGTTAACGTCAGGAAAGAAAATGCTGTCCATTAGGTTCTCATTTCAAGGAAACACGCCGAGTGAACCTTGAGGGGGCTCAATTTGACAGCGAATCTGAACTTACCTCCGGAACCATTCCGGTCTCCTTGTATTTCTGGGTGAATCCGCGTAATGCAAGACCTTGAGGATACAGAAAGAAGACGCCTGGATTGATTGGTCTTTTCCAGTCAGCATCATTTATTTGGGCCATTTCTGTAAAGTTGATTTTGCGAAATCCGCCCATCTAGCTGATGAGATAGAGTGGAGGTGTGTCGTATCTGGTTATTGGGAGATGCGGATCTAGGCAATAGCGAAAGCTCAGGTCGTAGGCGCCCTCTCGTGTCATTTCATTGGAACTACTCCACCGAAATTTGCACATTGTGGATGAAACCCGGATTCTCACTATTTCGAAAACGTACTTTGTCCAACCTCTCATGAAGTAGACATCGTAAAATATCATCGTTATCCCCAGCAGTGTTAAAATGAGGATCCACTTACGATGAGGCAGTACGCATTGGGTCATCACGGTGTAATCTCTTCTTGGTTTTGTCCCCAGCTAAGCTCAGAATGATTTATACATGGTGTTATTGCGTCTTAACTGTTACATAGCACGTTGAAAGATGTTTACTGGCAGTTTAAACCTAGCCAATCAGAGTTGGAACATGTTCTGTTTATGCAGACCACAATCGAACGCGTTTAAGTGTAAAAAGGAGTCCACAGAATGCATCCTTGCTGGTTGCCGACTCAACCTCCATTTGGCGAGCTGTCGTTGAGTCCTAATTTAGCCGCTGATATGTACGTGAGACATCGAGGCAGCTTGCAAGCCCCACCTAACATCCGAAATGGAAATCAGGCTGAGGGTTGCATTCAATACTCCACATCGGGAGCACGGCAGGACGTGTTTCGGAATCCGCAACATATCCTGATACCTAGCGTCCCCCACTTTAAAAGGGGGTTTGCAAACATGCGCGTTTCTAAAGCTGAAGATGCTACTTTTAAGAAAATAAGCCGACCGCATTCTTAAAGCCTCGGGGGCTTTTCTTCATTCAAAGTGAATTGCATGATAAAGTTATCAAGGAATACGAAGAAATCTCCGATGACCGTAAGACTGCCTACTGGTGAAACCAACTGCCCTCACCACATTCGAACAGAGTACTTGGTGAAGTTGATGAGGAAGAATGGATCACCGAGAGGAGTAATCTGATGGTCAAGTCGAGATGCACAGTTCGAAAATGGAGCATTTACGAAATCAGCTGTCGAGAAGTTTGGCCTTAGTGTACAACAGCATGGTATTACCGACAAAGACATAATACTGCCATACTGCCTACATCATTCGAGGACACCTACTGCAATTTGTCTGTGAAAATGCATCACATATTTGTTTGGGCCTCGAACGTCCTGCCTTCATTTTACTTGACGGTGACTTGCGCGTGATTTAGTTTATAGTGAATGTGAACTTGCTCAGCATATATCGCACTCTCTCCTCCTCCACCTCCCCTATCTGGATACAGTGTCAAGAGAGAGTCAAGAAGACCGGAGACGAGGGAGGGCGCAGGTGGATGGCACGGTCGAGTCCGAACCTTGGCGTACCTCTCCACATCCTCTGGTCCACACAGGCTTTTTACCAACAACAAGAATGGAGACTGGCACTTCGGGAGTCGCACCTAGGCGTGCCGCCCACACTTCGCTCGGATCCCACACAGTGAGAGTGTCATAAAGGTCACATTAAGAAGAAGTCATTGCAGCCTGACTCTCAGAACCCTAGCAAGCTGCTCCACACAAACACAAAACTCTGGGCCGACTGCGAGGTCCAAGTTATCCCGCTATCTAAATCCACCCACACATGACAACTACAAATTCAATGACAGCAAAATAAACAATATGCTTGCCGTTTCCGCATTAACACCCTCTTCGGCTGTTCTTCTCAGGCAAGTTTACTAACATACATCAAATAGCCAGCGGGCAGTCCTTCGTATCGTTGAACCAAATGGAGAGCTTTATCAGACATATGCAAGAAGCGCTATCATGTTGTCTTCTTCCGGAGAGAACGGTTCATTTTACATACAAATTTGGCCTTATCAACCACATTTGTTTGTTAGGTCGATTTAATTATGCGTCATGTAGTTTCGGACAGTCGTTCCCTTCCAGGCAATCAAAATCCCGGACAACAATCTGACGCGACTAGCAGAAATAGGAATTTTCACGGGTTGGACTTATGCAAAAACTGCCGGGAAACGCCTTTCTCAAAAGGCCATATAACCGTGCAAAACAGCAAGGTCATCGTCTACTGCACGTAGACTGATCAATAAAATGGTAACTTAAAAACGCAACATGGGAAAGAAAGTGGAAAAGTTAACACGCCGACGGATTTCGTAAGTTAAAAGGACTCAGATCTACCAGGGCAAGCTGAGGTTGACCACGTGGTCTAACTGGTTGCATAGGCCGGGTTTCTCCCGCCGCATGTAGGCTGCCTCCAGCTAGCGCAGAAACCGATTCGTTCGTGCCCGAACTAATACTCGGGAAGATGTTTTGGATTCAACCGAATGACCGCTATCGAGGAGATGCTTTGTAATAGAAGACCGTGAAATCTTATTCTCCTGCTTTTGAAGACATCTAGGCAGGTGCTCAACTGACCTGGCTGCCAGTTGCCTTTGCGTTCGCCCAATGTACTTGCATCCACAAGTGCATGTAAATTCGTAAACACAATTTGACGTGACGTGCAATGGCAAGGCATCCTTCGCCCGGGGAACTTGGATTGTCTTAGTAGGACTGTAGAAGATGAGTTCAGCTGAGTCGTATGTTCTTTCAATGGCGTATCCCAATCGCCGCTTGATGGTATTTGAGATGTTGTCGCCCTTAAAGGGCAAGCAAATTACAACGGTTTTTTTCGGAACTGATTGCTCCGTCAATTTTGGCCTTAAAGTGTTGCAATACTTTTCGTTGAATCGTGTTGCGTATACCCGTTTAAGCAGGGCTGTTTTGAGGCAAGAAGTTTCATCATCTAGTGTTTCAATGGAGCAAATGTTTCTTGTCCTTTGGAATAGAGCGTAAACCAAATTTCGCTTTCGTTTTATCGGCACAATGCTCAAGAAATACAGGTATTGACCTTTCCATGTTTCCTTGTGGAAAACAAACCAGATTATTAAACCATCTTCCTTCTAGTCATGAGGACATCCAGCAAAGAAAGCGTGTTACACTGCTCCTTTTCCATTGTGAATTTAATCTTAGGATGGCGACTGTTTATGGCAACACGTAAGTCTTCGGCATCAACGTCGTTATCAACAATAGCAAAAAGGCCGGTTGAGGCGCTATACCTTAATCTATAGAAGTTGGCAAAAACAACAGTACATTGTACATAAGCCTCTGCCGGTGTCTTTCCCATACTTCTCTTCTAGGCGGGATTGGATCGTAATTACTGTGGTGCTGTGCGTTCACTCACTACTTTAAACACCACAAGTCACGACCCCACGATTCCTAGCGCTGTGTGGATACCACATACGGAGGGCTTATTCTCGCTTGAGGCGCTAGACCTTAATTTATAGAAGCTGGCACAAGCAACCGTGCAGTTTACTAAGGCGGGAGACAACAAACATTCGGACCGCCAGCAGACTCCACATGAAGTAACAACGCCTCATGTTCGCCGATTTCGGGATTCCCCACAGGTGCGGGTGTCGAAAGTAATGAATGACTGTCAGTCACTGGAAAACACACAGCAACGCGTAAACCCAAGCACTATATTTAGAAAGAACAACTCTAGGGGAATTGAAAACGTGAAGCGGATAACAGAGACAACGTTGTCTTGTTTAGAAATATTATTTTTAAGAACAACGGAAAATACCGAGAATAATAAAATTGGTTGTAATTAAGTGAACCTTCAATATTCGGTATAAAGAAAGCCTGTCCGTGAAAAACAATTTGTGAGGATGACAACGCAAATAAAATAATCTTTGAAAACAGTAGTTTAGGGAAGTTTACGTCCAAATGCCCTTTAAAAATTAATGTAATTTTAACTGTGGCGACTGGCTTCCGCATTAATGATGATGCGTCTGAATAGGGTAAACAGGATTTTACTTGATTTCTTTATGGGAATGGTAGTTTTTATAAGGCCTGTCAGTGACACATAAATAGGTTTGGTATAATTAATCGCAAACATACCACTTTGCTAGGCGGTCGCTCACCGATCGCGATATTGAATTCACTTATCCCGTCGTGCCTTGGGACTCTTTCTTGATCCCCCCCCCCACCGGCAGACGCACAGCGGCGCGTGGTATAGGCAGAGTAGCATGCGCGGTCGGTGAACCTCCTCCTACCACTGTACAGTAGGTGGGCTAACTGATGAACTGTCAACCGAAATTCCGAAATGCGTTTTCCTTTCGAAAAGCTTAATTAAGTTGGGTTGTTAAACCAGTCCGCCTGCAACATAATTCTATAATATTTCAGTTAACCCAGGATGCCGGCTTTCGAACGAACTTCCTTCCGGTTTCATGCATAATCGACACTCAGTAAAAATTACCACTTAATTAGCATACATTTTCCCATCGATTTTCGATGCCATTAAAATTCCAATCCTATTGCATGGAAAACACGCATAAAAATATCCATTCTATCGCTCATTCGGCAGCTAGATACGACTTCTTCTAATTTTATACTCGATGGATGGACATGATTCGGTTTTAAAAAAGTTTCCTATTGTTAGGCTTTTTATTATCGTGGAACGGCTGTTCATAAACAACCTTCTCTTTGCCTTTACCAATATGACTTGTAAAGTTAACAATATTAATCAAATCCACTGTAAAATTTTATGAACTCTATATGGCCTCCTTCAGTACCGTAGAAAAAAATATGTGGTTTTCCGTACGTGGAAAATATACGGCTTGTAGTTTGGAAACCTTAAATTTAAGTGTAACGGCAGGGCGGATTGAAAATTATTCGGGAATTAGAAAAGATTTTGTAAACCGAATTATACCATTCTTTCGAGTATAATATCGGGAAAAGAGGTATTTATCTACCGAATGACCAAGGAAATGAATATTTTATGCATGTTTTTCATAAAATATATTTGAATTTTCAAGGGCATCGAATATCAAGGGGAAATGCCATACTACTTAATTAGTCATTTTTTACAGAGTGTGGTTTGTGCATGGAGCCGTAAGTAATGTCGTTGGAAAGCGGGCATCTAAAGAAACTGAGTTATTATGGAATTATGCTGCAGGCTGACTAGTTTTACAAACCTAATTAATTAATCTTTTCGAAACGAAACCGCATTTCGGAATTTCAGTTGATATTTCTTGAGTTAGCCCACCTACTATATGCACCCGATCGCAACCGATAGGACAGCGAGCCCGTGGTTCAGTGGTTAGTGAGTTGGACTCATAACTGAAAATTTATTTTCAATGTCCTTATGAATTCAAACATTTTTTACAGAAATCATGCTCAAAAATATTCGCTCTTATAGTCATTTGATAAAAATACGTCTTCTTAAAATATTTGGCTTGAAAAAGAGCGTTAAATAAGTTTCTCATCATGCGATTTTAAAGACCACGAAACTCCCTTTTCGTATAGCATCGTGTTTCTGCATTTGCAAATGTTGGTTGCAAAGTTTACATTATGGCTTAAATCCACTGCTAAATTTTATTAATCTTTAATAGTCTCCTCTTAATACCATAGAGAAATTTAGTATTTTCTGCCCACAGAAACCTTGAATGCAAATGCAAAGGCAGGTCGGGTTCATAATTATTCAGGAATCAGAAAAGTTTTTAAAACCGAATTGTACCCTTCCTTTTAAGTGTAAAATTTGAAGATGACGTGTTTTTCTACCTGATGATTAAAAGCATAAATATGTTTATGCATGTTTTCCACGCAATCTGATTGAATTTGTAAGGAAATTGAAAATTAATGAGGATGATTCTTTCTGCATATGTAGTCATTTTTAAGGAATCTATTTTTCACAAGCGGCTGAAAGGAAGTTCAATCAAAAGCCGGAGGTCTACAGTAACTGAAAAATCATGGGATTATGCTTCACGGTGATTAATGTCGCAAACCCACTTAAATCATCTTTTCGAGTCGAAAAGGCATTTCGCAATTTCCGTTACAAACTGATTTCCAGGGTTAGCATTAGACGAAAATCAATCTCCAAGTGCGGAAAGCTCTGATTAGTATTACTCTAGGGGTAAAAAGGAAAAACACACTCAGATGCGCCGTCGCAATCTAGGGCAGATATCAACATAGCACATTGCTCGATTATTTTGTAACGACCATTTCCGCTTAGCGTTTTCAACATATCCCTCGACAAAAGTGCCTAGACACATTTTATGCACACGAAAAGGGCATTTACTCGAAGGGGCTGGATGTGTGAGCAGAATGTATAGCGTTTAAGGCGTCTAAAAATTCCCATATCAGTTTCTGCCATTAAGTTTCGCTGGTTTGGTCACGTTCTTTGGTTGAGACAGTCCTTTAACGATTGGATTGGTTGGTCTTCCGACAACGCAGACCGACATTTTGGGCTCGATATGTGAATAACAACTTCGTCGTCGTCGTCGTCGTAGTCATTGGCGAAGCGAAAGCTCGAGGGCAATCGACGTTGCGTTCTTCGTCGTGGTTACTATGGACAACGACAGTTGTTTTAGCGTATCATGATATATTAATATTTTTTATCTTCTCCCCGACAAAGTCGAGGATATTCTAAGACCCCAATGAGCCTGTGCGACCTATTGCTACATGCACAGTAAAATTCGTAGGATTATCTTTCCAGTCTAAGTCATTTTCCTGCTTAGATGGAGAAAATGTGCGGATACTAACGTTCGTTTCATGTACTAGGCAAAACGACGATGCAATAAATATGTCCCCTGCGATTATTCTCCACTGCTACGGTGAGGCGTCTGAAAATTTCCATACCAGTTTCTGCCATCACGTTTCACAAGTTTGGTCATGTTCTGTGGCTGAGGCAGTCCTACGATGATTGGAGTGTTTGGTCTTCTAACAACGCAGACCGACATTTTGGGCTCGTTATGTTCATAACACCTTTGTCTTCGTCGTCGAAGCGATTGCTCGAGGGCAATTAACGTTGCGTTCTTCATCGTGGTCGCTGTGGACAACGACAGTAAGTTTAGAGTAATATGAAATACTAATACGTTTTATCTTTTCCTCGACAAAGTAGAGGATTTCCTAAGACCCTAAATGAGCCTGTGCGAACGACTGCTACATGCACACTAAAATTCATAAGGATTAACTTTCCAGTCTAAGTCATTTTCCTGCTGAGATGGAAATGAAGTGCGGATATTAAAGTTCGTCCCATATACTAGGCAAAGCGACGATGCAATAAATGTCCCCTACGATTATTCTCCACTGCTACGATGAGTTCTCCCGCATTTAATATCATCTCCCCACTTAGATCACAAGCAAGTTGTTGATGATCACGAAGAAGCCCTCTTTCCCCGACACCTGCTAGTGGTTTGGCCAGTCAGCAATGAGGTGTCGTGGTCGCATCTCTCCGGGCTTTCGTGATTCTGACAGTCTTAAGTGTCCCCTCCTCGGCTGGACTCTAAGCACACTGTGATCGATCGTGTCAGATTCCTCCTGTCTCGCTACCTTGACGGTTGCTTCTGCTGGCAAACCAAAAGTAATACGATCACATTTGCGACGAAAACAGCCTTATCCGTTTTAGAAATTCTGGCATGACAAGGAACGTCTCGTACCCTTATATACTCTCACCTGCAGGGAGATCCTCCCCCACTCGCATGCTTCCTATCCGACGAGCGACAGTTTTTCTCCTTAAAAACTAATCCTGTCACATAAATTTTGTTTTTTTTTCACCGCTTGCTAACCGTTTTTCATATCAGACTGCCGATTTTCTAAACATAAACTAAACAGTGTTTGCCGGCTCCTTCTAATATTCCCTCAAAATTGTATCCTCACATATCATATAAGTACCCTTAAAGTTGCAAAATGATACAGCTTATTTATTTTTTACAGCTTCCGTTGTTTTAGAAACAA
Organism: Spirometra erinaceieuropaei; assembly: GCA_902702965.1. NCBI lineage: Eukaryota > Metazoa > Platyhelminthes > Cestoda > Diphyllobothriidea > Diphyllobothriidae > Spirometra > Spirometra erinaceieuropaei. The sequence continues at coordinate 683,557 of CACRXP010000053.1, read as the reverse complement.
TCAACTTGGCTAAAACACCAAAATTGGGCCAGAAATTGTATGCTTTAATGATAGGATTTTTATTGCGGCAAGAATTATCACAATCCATCTGATCTTTCGTCTTCAGACAGTCAGTGGACTAAGAGAGCTAGCAATCAACGAACATTACTTTCGAGGACAAAAAAATCTTGAGCAGGCGATTTCTTTATTATTTGAACGCAGATGCACTTAGTCATTTAACAGGTGGGTCATACGCAGTTCTAATTGAACTCCGGACAAACGATGGAATAAAATTAGACTTTGCATCTCGCCCTGAGTTACTACGGTCTAATGTCCTTATGACATTAGTAGATAGCTACGAAAATGTACCAAGGACAACGACGAAGGAAATGCGTATACCGATTTCTGGCCTATTCGTTGTTCTCACCTAACCATAGTTTGAACCTGGGCTGTGCATCAAACCGAAACTTTTAACCTCATTTAATTTACTCCAATCGAGTATAAACTGTGGAGAAGACGTGATTTCCTACCAAACGAGCAAAAGAAGGCATATTATTGTGCATGTTTTCTTCAAAATATATTTATAAGACCACTGAAAATCAGTCTAAAAATATATGCTAATGAATTAGCGAATTTTTACTAAGTGCGGTCTATGCAGGAAGTGGAGAGGAAGTGCATTCAAAAGCCAAAATTTCAGCGAGTCTGAAGTACTATAGGATTATGCCGCAAGGCAATCAACGTTACAAATCCACTTAAGTAACCCTCCGCAATCGGAAGCACATTCAAGAATTCCGACAAACATTTCGCGAGATCGCTCACTCGTTGAATGTTTCACATGACACCTGTCCGGGATACTCGTAACATGGCTTTCAAAGACGATGGATTCTTAAGTGATCCATTTCTGGCTTCTCCGCTCTCAGTGGTTATACACAACTCAATCCAACGACAGAAGTTTTGAAGCCTAGTTCAGTTGGGCAAATAACGACGACACTCCATATTCACCCGAGCTGAATCCTTAAGTTCTCATGGGCGGTCACAGAGAAAAAACAGCCAACGAATAAGATACACCACCGACAATAACAGAGGAGACGGAGTGGCTGGTTTCGGCAAATCTGCCGTCATCAGTTACCCATGATGCACAACTGGGTTGTACAAAACAATGAACATTTAATCTGCTCTCCCATCTAGGCAGCAAGAGGTACCGGAGGAGTGAAACTCATGCGGCCAGTAACCTTATGCCACCGGAGGGAATCCGACTGTCGGTCTGTGCCAAGTCCTGTTTGACGCGAACATACACTTCAATCTCTGCCTCATACAACAGACCAGTTCAAGTCTGAGCTACCTTTCCTGATGGGCCCGCGAATGAAGCTTCACCTAACCATGCAACTTCTTCTGCCTTCCTCAGTTCTTACAGACTTAAATGAAAAATTGCTGAAGGTACATTCCAAGTGTCCCTTGGCGAATGTCAGGAGCGCCTGGTTGCGCGCATTTGTCCTAATACCACGCTACTCACTCGATTTGAGTAGCATTTAATATTAAATCTCAATTAGAGAAAGGGGACCCGACGTGAACAAGGGAAACTGTGATGGCCTACTCTGACTGAGAAATCGTCGCCAGTCAGTTTTAGCCAAGCCAAGTCCTTGCCGCACCTGAGTCTTGAACCCGCGAGCTATGGTCATGATGCGTTATCAAGTCCAACGTGCCACCAATGTGCAGTAGATGTGCAATCTCATGAGATGTTATTCGAAATTCTAGAATACGGTTTCAGTACGAAATGGTTACTGATGCACGATTGCAATATTTATTCTCGTGTGGCGTGATCCCTAGATATTTCAGCCAGGCCAGGATGCCGATTTTTAAACAAGATTCTTTCCGGCTGCCTGCATAAAGTACACTCAGCAAAAATAACTACTAAATTGGCATAACTTTTTCCCTCATTTTTGATTTTCTTGGTTTCAGTACGCTGAGGGATGTACTGAGGAAACAAACCACTCGCATTTACGTCAGGAAGCTTCGGAAAAATGGGCAGAACTCGTGTCATTGTTATTAACAAGTGCCTACCGTGAGTGACCTAACTTGTAAAACTAAATGACAGAAACTGATATGAGGATTTTCGGATGGCGTAAATGTCTCGCATTCTGATCAGACGTCCAGCGCTTCCAAGTAACTGTAATTTTCGTCAACAGATGTGTCCACGCAATTTTATTAAGCAAAATACTCCTAAATACGAGCGAAAATGGACATTGTGATTTAATCGGGCATTTTACCATGCTGACACCTAGACTTCGACTGCACGTCTGAGTGCGTTTTTCTTTGAAAGGGATAATAGAACTTTTAGAGTTCTACTAACAGAACTGTCTGCCCTTGGAACTTGATTTTCTGTACGATGCTAAATGTGGGAATCAAATAGTTAACGCAGGGGTTATTTTGAGAGAACTGAGAGTTTAATAGTTTTTAAATTCAGCCTGGCCGATTTCGTGTCCTACAGTGCGGTAATAACGTAAACAGGCAGTCCTTCGCTTAAATGGGCTGAAATTTAATTATCGTCTGAAAAATTATATGTTTTGCCACAGAATTGGCTACTACCGAATAATCATTTTCAGTTTTGAACATATGGAGCATTACTCTCTGCACGGTCTAGCTTTTGCACATTAGCAATTTAGAAATTGAAAGGGCAAATTATTTATAACTTCAGCAAAATACCAGCGTTCACGTTGGCACTCTGCTGTGCATTCATAATCCTGGGCCGCAGTCTATAAGTAACAAAGAAGTAAAAGTGGCCGCAGTCTAAAGAGCAAGATCTGTACTTCCGTTATCGGTGGAAAAATATCAGTATTTTTTTTAGCGACATAGAAGGAACGGCCGAAAGTGTCAATTTTTTCTTCACTCCACCATGTAAGTTTCACGGATATCCATCAAGGGGATGCAGTATTAAAGCACTCCTTAGACGGCAACTTACGTGCAAAGGTTTTCGGAATGATCGAAAGTATATTCGTTGTTGACGTTAGTTGTGGGCGTTCATTATATTCAGTTTTGAGGATTCCTGTTTGGGTGAGCTTTTCCACGAGAGCCAAACGACCATCTTCACGCAAAAGAACGTCCAATCACTCAATATCTCGTTACATGGCTTCAAAAGGTAGCTTATTGTGAAAGTTTTATCAAACGCACAGTAAAAAGCTGTTCTTATGGACTGACAAACTGGAAAATCGTGAAGTATTCAGCGCCATTTCAGGCTGCATCTGAAACTACACGTAATCCAGCGAACCTATAAATACCTTTATTCCTATGACTTCCATGTCGGCGAATACGAGAAAAATCCTGTTTGCCGTATTGAGACGCACAATGCCTAATGCCAAAGTGGAAAGATGCAACAACCTCTCGGAAAGGCGTTTTGAATCTACATTACGAATCTTGGACGTCAGCGAACATCTGGAGTCGTTTACCGGATCTGGCGCAGTTGCGGACAAAGCAACTACGGCGAAGAAAGTGGCAGACTGCTCCGGAACACGCGGCAGCCGTGCGGAGAAATGACGCCAACTCTCAGGTCGCGGTCCATTCGGCGAGACTCGGGCACATATTCAAGTTCGATGAGGCCCAAACTCTCCTGAGAGGAGATAATCGCGTGAGCCGCGAGTTGCTTAAGTCATGGTTCACGGGACCTCAGTCTATCAACACGTGCAACGACATCCTCACTCCATATTCCGTGCTGAGGCATAAGCTAGCCAAAGCAAATGACAACTCGGGGAGCCAGATGGCTGAACAATCATCACGCCAGCATCTAACACGGATGACGAGATTTCAGCTACTAACGACTTACATGCCGGCCTTCAAGCAATCAACGCACCATAGGGCGACAATTCTTCATGAAATGGAGCGCGGTTAATTGCTATAGGTATGCGGTAGCATAACGACTGCAACCTATAAATGCTGCAGCTTCCTGTGCAGGAGTGTCCCAGGACTCGGAGATTTGGGGAGCGCTTGTGGTTGCTTCATCACATTTTCCTCTTTGAAATCACTGCTTTTCCTGACTGCTCCACTACTCGGCTTGCTTCAAATCCGTTTCATATAAGAGACCAGAGGCGAAGAATTCGCCTAGATGAAACGCCTTGTCGTTTTTTTAAGTAATATGCACACCGTTTCCTTCCTTCATCACTGTTACCGTCCCCCTATTCCCTAACGCGTCATTGATGCATCTGAAGAGCACTTTCAGCTTTCCCGCGGTCCATTCTATAATTCATCGTTCCGACCGACTCTCTTGTTGCGCCTTCAGTGAAGTCCTGCGTAATGCACGGACTGTGCTGTTACTATGTACTTCCTCCAAAATTTGCTCTTTCTGTTTACCTCTCTCTTCAGTCAGGGTGCATAACATAACCGATGGCTTCTTCGAGAAGTTTACAATCGAAGGCCAGATCAGAGGTAAGCACGTACGGTCAGTTTACAACTGATAATTCCCTGCATATGGCGGCGACATTGCCTCAAATATATTTTTCTTCTGTAGCCATGGCTGAATTCGCAGCTAGTTGTCTCTCCGTCCTTCTTGTCTTTTTGAAGTCATAGAAGTCTTCATCTTGCCGTAGAAGTGGAGGCGTGGATATTTTCACCAAATGACACTGGTGCGAAGCTACCAGCTCCTGTTTTCATACTTTGATGAGTCGATAGATTTTAGTGCTGTGACAAGCCAGGTCTGTTTGTTAAATATTCTTTAAATACAGCATATTTGTTAGAATTTAAACTCGCCCTCTATCCGTGAATGTCACTTAACCAGGTTGTAAGACTTTCGAAAAAAAATGTTTTATTGTCTTGTGAGGATCTTCTTCGCTTATGCGGCGATTTGGCTGTGTCGCCTTGCGCCCTCCTTACACTTTTGGGCCCTGTCAACCTTGTTCCCTAAGTTTCCGACAAGCGTTCCCCTCATTTACATTTATATTACCCGCTTTATATTTTTTCATTTTTAAAAAGGACCTACGCTCTTTTGATTAGGTCAGTCTGTTCCATTAGGCCTTCAAAAAATTTACTCCACTTTTATGTGCGCGTTGACAACCATATCTGACAGGGCAAAATGGTTCACAACGCTTAACCGAAGAATAATTATATGCTTCAGATTCCTGAAGTTAATACCATTCTCGCCTTTCTTAGAACACAGGATGTTGAATCATGTTCCAGCTGCCTTGGAATGCGTTTAAATGTGATTCATAGTATGCTTTGGCCTAAGATAATTTCTTCCCCAAACCTCAAGTATTTAACTCATCAAAAGCAACTCCCCTGCAAACCTAGCCTACGTGACAGTCGAAAATCGTTAACGTCCTACTAAAGAGAAAAATTGCCAGACTGAACGACCTGTCCGTTAGTTAGCCTTTTTTTACTTTTTTGACCCCTTCTTTTCCTCTTTCCTCTTCTGACATCACTCGAAAACAAAGCATGCTAATTCATTTTGACTCCAAATAAGACGAAAATTTAAACAAAGCTTTAATGTTTACTCCCAATGAGTTAAACCTTCCCTTAAACGATGTTTCGCCACCATCGTTTGTCCTCTCACTAGTGTCTGTGACACCAGTGTAGAAACATCTCCAAGAGGTCCGGGTCGAATATTCCCACACAAAATCACCTCAAATACCATTCTTCTCAGTCAGCACATCTTCTTAACATACTCCTCATGAAATGAAGCATGTCTGATGCTTGGCATGCCGTAAGGACATCTGCAGTCCCTAAAAATCTACAGAATTCGGTTAATAGTCCTCTGTCCAATTGCAACCTCCTCCGCATTCCAACTTTATTTCAACTTTTTATCAGTTTGAGTTAGCGTCGTGCGTTGACACATCAACGTCCCGTTTTACCACCTATGGCACGATTCCTAACATATAGACAGACCGAAGGGCAGAAGCTGAGACTAGGACTGGCCAAATTATAGTTGTACGGTTTTTATGCAAACACACTAACCCTCTCATCATCTACTGATTTTTATTCTGGAAATAAAAATGAAGTTTTTGCCGAGCATTTAGGAAATAAAGTGCATTCCACTATCTCACTTTTAACAGTGATAGATAATGTATCACGCCTACCGCCTCCATAAAACCTGTCTTAACGACAGTAAACTTAAGATAGACATGTTACTATCATGCATAATATTATCGTAATGCCTTGAGACCGAAAGTCGTGCGCTCTCGGGTGCGATACTTATTATCCTGCGCCTACCACCTTCATCAGACTTGCCGTTTATTTGTAAAAACAGAACAGACAACTTGTGTTTGTTCCGCTTACATACACTGACAAGGTCAACGAAGCGAGAAAGAGTTCAAATTCATTTCAGAGCGACAGACTCATGAACTGGATAATTTAGCTGATGATTGCTAGTGTCTTCGGAACTTTTATTTCAAATTTTCACCAGTGGGAGTTAGCGTCGTGCATTGACACATCAACGTCCCGTTGTGCCACCTCTGGCGCGATACCCAACATATGTATACAGAGAGACCGAAATGCAGAATCGGGGACCAGGACTGGCCGCATTATAGTTGTAAGGTTTTTATGCAAACACATTTATTCTCTCATCATTTGTTAATTTATATTCTGGCAGCGGAAATGGAGAAATTTTTGCTAAACATTTGAAATAATAATTAAAAAAATAAAGCATACTCCTCTTTTTCTATCTGCCTTTCTGAAATTTAAACAGTTGTTGTACTTTTAAGATAGACGAAGGCACGATCACTGGGACGGTATATTTATTGGCCTTTTGAACTGATGTTCATCATCATCGTCATCACCACCACCATCATTTTCATCATCATCATCATCATCATCATCATCATCATCATCATCATCATCATCATCATCATCATCATCATCATCATCATCATCATCATCATCATCATCATCATCATCATCATCATCATCATCATCATCATCATCATCATCATCATCATCATCATCATCATCGTCATCATCATCAACATCATCATCATCATCATCATCATCATCATCCTCATCATCATCATCATCATCATCATCCAAAATCTAAACAGTCCTATTACCCGTGCCACACACGTTCCAATTTTTGCTGAACAAGTGGAGTGATTGTGAAGTCCCCTGAGTGTGACTGAATTATAGGCCACGCGATAGGAACCCATTAGGAATTGCTCCCGGTCTATCAATCAGTTACCCCACATAAACTCATAGCACTGGCCACGAGGATCGAGATTTCTCCTCAGTTGGCACCTAGCGCATCTTGACGGTTTCAAAACGCGTCGGATTTATTGCGATAAAGAATGCACTAAAGTGTCGCGGAGATGGAGTGCACCCAGAGTCGGGTTTACTATTTCTTTACTACGCCAGTCGGCAGCGCGAACATGCCTAAAATGCAATCATCCCTTGCTACTAACATCGACTAGACAGCTCTTCTCATTCTATTGATTTTGTGGGCCGCCGAATTGGGTTATAAGGGCTAGGTGGGGTGAAAGCGTGTGTGAATAGGAGGTAAACCATGCAGGTGTGATGGGTCGTATCATGCAACTGGTGACTTCTCTATACGGCCGTCAATGGATAGCAAACCCACCTTTGTAGCCCCCGAAGCTAGGCTCTGCTTAGCAGCGCCATCCCGCTTAACGCCTTGATTGGCGGACTAAACTAAATGCGGGTATTCTGCACTGTGTTTGTCTCTACATCCGGCAGTTATGCTCACATTCCCGCCGCTTACTTCCACACTGTCAAAAAGCATAAGGTTATGGGTTGTGTCCAGGGCAGGTAAAACAGTATACAAGACTGGCTACTGCAATTACTCAAGTAGGTGCTATTATGGTACGTTTTATCGTGTACCACTTAGACCTGGTCGACGTGTTTCACCGGCCTGTACTATTGACCTTGCAAACAATCACCCCGAGAGCCAGGCCCTGCATGAATGCCCATATAGGCTCGTTATTGTGCTCTTCATCCGGACGTGTTAGGTTTCATGCGAAAGCTTTGTCCGCAGTCAACGGCATATCAAAGGCTGAGCATTATGAGATTGGTCGAGGGGCGTTCGCCGATTATTTCTACGGAATTCCCTCGTTCCGTTATGCCTTACGGGCTCTCTCACAAGCCAAACCAGCAACCGCGCATGGGCGCACGATACAGGCAGAATGACATTACCTACAAAGACAAGGGTGAATGGAATAGCCAGTTCTGGCTTATTAGCCGTCGTCAACGAATCACACATTAACCTGAAGAGTGGAACACCTGGGACTCGATCCAGCAACCTGTTGGTTGGAAGTTCAACGTCCCTAACCACGAAGCCACTGAGCTGAAACAATTGGCTGTTGTGAACCAGTAACATCTAGCTTATCAATCGTTTGGCAGCTTCTCGGAGTACACCTCTGCCATGTGGGACAGGAAGGTTTCCCGTGATTGTTTTGGGCTGACGATGTTTAGTCCAGACCACAGAAGATACTGTATCTCGTCGATGTGGGTCCAGACAGCTCGGTCTGACACAGAAACGCCTTTATGTAATCTTCTTTTCAGGCGACTCCAATACTTTTCACATGCGTAGGTATGTCAGCCTGTCGTCACGTCCTCACAATAACTGTTCTGGTTTGCGGTGAAATGTGCAGTGCTCAATGTTAGGTTGCTGCCTTCAATCCTTGAACCTGTTCGCAGTGCCTCGGTAATACAGCAACGGTAACATATGAAATCTAAACCCTCGGTGTGCTTCCTGAGGATCTGCCATCGCATTTTCTAGCAGCATTCACATTTTAAACTTTTGGGCAGTTGTCCTCTGTCTTGGCAATATTGCAGCAGCTTATCGCAGTTCAGCATTTCCATCATCTCCTCAACTTCTGTTGATATGTCCCACTGAGGTTGTCTGCGTTTTACAGTTTGTTCAGGGTGTGATCTGCGTTTAAAAAATAAAATCAGTTTACTGTGTACAGCCACTTCCTACAATTGAAACTACCATCTACTTATAGATATTG
>CACRXP010000053.1:614943-668281 GCA_902702965.1 Spirometra erinaceieuropaei | reverse complement strand
CCGTGTCTACGGCCATTCTTGTTAGGAACATTCCTTCGGTTTCTCCGACGAATTTGTTTTGTCGGCAATTACACCAGATCCGATAAACGACTCCAAATGTTTCTTCCCGTGGCAGTGGGCCCTTCGATTTCATTATCTGACGCCTGGTGTTTGCCTCCGGTCTGTGTGCAATTTTAAACCCAAGTAGCGAGAGAATGCGGCTGACAGCTTTCGAAAAGTTATTGGACATACAGAAGGGCTCGCCAAAATTTGGGATCCGTGCGGTTTGATCTTTCATGAGTCTTGGCTTGAGTCATGGTTCACTGGCCCCCAGTCTATTAACAAGCGCAACAAACTTTCCCATCCATATTCGGTGATGATTCCTCGCCTAGGCTGAGTAATGAGTCATCTGGAGCACGCACAGGTGAACACTGTTCTCAACACCAGGATCTGTGGGTCAGATAGTTAAGAACTCATCACTCGGACACCCAACACCCCTGATGAAACGGCAGCAAACAACTACGCGAATATCGGCCATTGAACAGTCATCACACCAAGTGCAACGATCCCTGAAGAGGGGGGGGGAGCCGTGAATATTCATAGGTATGCGGTAGCATGGCGACTGTATCCCATAAGTACTGCTGCCCCTTGTGCATGAACCACCCGTATCTGCTATTGCCTATGATAATGGGTTCGAGCAGGGATCCGAAACGTCAGGCGAATAGACCTCTTGTCCCAGCGATAGTGTCTCCTTCTTCAAGAATGTTTCTTGGAAATCGTCTTTTCGCCTCCATTGTCAATGCAGTGCCGTCTCTAAGTAGGACTACTGAGACGTCCCAGATGGCTGAAGAAGTGCACTTTGGGTCACACCTCAGATATACTGGGCGCTCTATGGGATTGTATGTCGCCTTCTCCGCAAGGCTTTTTGAGGCGAGGGTATGGTTCCTGCCCGGGGTCAGCAACAGTTTAATCTGAGGAGCCTGTCTAACGGACATGGTGATGATAGATTTACACGGGTGGAGTCTTCGAGCGCACACCAAAGCTATTCGAGAAAATATAATGAGAAGAAAAGTAGAACTATGTCTAAAACCTACTAAAGCGCTAGGCATGTCAACAGTCAGTAGGTGCAAACATTCGAAGCACTACCCAAAAATGGTAGTCAAGCTATACCAGGAAGCGAAATAAATGTCAGACATTCACAAAAATTTAAAACGAATAACAAGAAGTAAGTATAACAAGTTAACCTAAATGGTAGTCAAAAGGAATAAAAAAAAAGGAAAGTCTGTTAATGTTAAGAGGCATAGCTTACAAATAGATGTATACAGTAGGTGGGTTAAGTCATGAAATATCAACCAAAATTCCGAAATGCATTTTCGTCTTGAGAAGATTAATCAAGTAGTGTTCTAAAACTAATCATCCTACAGCATAATTCTATAATAATTCAGTCACCTCAGGATACCGTGTTTCAAAGGAACTTCATTCCGGCTGTATGCAAGACTTTATTCTGCAAAAATGATTACTGAAGTAGTACGCGTTTTTCTCATTGATTCTTCGATGCCCCTTAAAATCCAATTATATTTCATGGAAAACATGCATTAAAATATTCCTTCCTTTAATCATTCGGTAAAAAAAGAATGTCTTCATTAAATATTATGCTTGAAGGAAGGGTATTATTTGGCTTTAAACCCTTTTCAAATCCCCGTATAATGTTGAATCCCACTCTGCCGTTACACTTGCATTCAAAGTCTCCAAACTACAAGCCATATATTTTCCGCGTACGAAAAACCATACATTTCTTTACGTTTTAAAGGGGGACCTTATGGGGTTCCTAAAAGTTAGCAGTGGAGTTGAGGCACATTGTTAACTTAACAAGCCACATTGGTAGATGCAGAGACATGACGTTTTATGAACGGTCGTTTCGCGGTATAAAAAATCTCACGACTAGAAACATCTTGAATACCGAATTATACCCTTTCGCCAAGCATAAAGGTGAAAAAAACGCGTAAGTGCCTACCGAATGAGCAAAACAATGAATATTTTTATACAAGTTTTCCGTGAAATATAATTAAATTTTTATGGGCGTCGAAAATCAATGAGGAAAATGCGTCTTACTTAGGCAGTCATTTTTTACAGAGTATAGGTTTACATGTAGCAGGAAAGAAGTTCACTCCAAAGCCGGCGTTCTTAAGTAACTGAATTATTATAGAATTGAACTGCAGGCTGACTTGTTTTACAACCACAATTAATTAATATTTTCGAAGCGAAAACGCATTTTGGAATTTCAGTTGACATTTCTTGAGTCAGCCCGCCTACTGTAGGTATGCGTTATGGAAATAAGTCATGAAACATAACGATGATTTCGGAATGAAAAACAAATTCACGGCTTGAATACTGATACACAGAAATTCATTCAGTCCTTACAGATATAAACAATATATGTGAACAGCTGATAGATTCAATTATAGAACGTAGCGATAAACGGTATACAATTTTTTATTGAAAGCAGACCACCGCCTGAACAAACTGTATGACGCAGAGGACCTAAGAGAGACATACCAACGGAAGTTAAGGAGATGATGGAAATGTTGAACTCCGACAAGGTGGTGCAATATTGCCAACGCAGAGAACTGCTACCCAAAATTTGGAAATGAAAATGTCATTGGGCAGTGCGGCGGTAAATTCTCAGGAAACACACTGATGATTATTTCTTCATTTTTAACTGTTACTGTATTACCAAGGCACTGCGAACAGGTTCAATATTTGAAGGCAGCCACCTAACAATCAAAAAGATTTTAAACGTTTGCCTGTCCTTCGTAAGAAGAGCCAGAGTGCGACAGTGCCAAATGAAAGTGAGAGTGTGCCATGCAACGGCAGTGGTATGGTACGGCATATGTATAACTTTATGTTCCGTGATGCTCCTTAGCTAAACCTGACGGTTTGACGGTAATGCCATTTTGCGTTTATCATGCGCCTATGCGCAGCTACTGGTTTGGCTAGATAGAGAGAGCACAGGCCGGTGATACACATCGACCAGGTCTAAGTGATACACGGAAAAAAATAATCTAACGAGAATTACTTAAGTAATTGCAGTAGCCAGCCCTGTATATTATTATACCTGCCCAGGTTACAATCCATACACTTACCCTTTTTGAAAGTGTGCAGTGCGTCTGACGATATGCAGCAGGCATATTTTTGGTCGATCATGTACTTAACGCTATGTGGGGATGTGAATGCGCGTATCGACGTGCGTGTTCTTACTGCGCACTCTGCTAGAAAACGCGAGAAACGTAAAGAAACTGTCGACAGATATTTTTCAATTCGACGTTCAGATTGGCTGCTCTCCAAAAGCGTACATTGTAGCAACCTTACAAAGTTCACGTCTTAGCTGTATACACACAAAAGAACAGAACTGTCGGGTTAAACTTAATTAACATGCAAATACTCGCAACTACAGCAGATTAAGGGGTTGCATCTATCAGCGACTGGCCTGTTATCTCAGAGTCCTCTGCGCAGCGCATGACTACAGTCCATTGAATTGCCTTCAAACTGTCCCTTAAGATCTGGGCAAGTAGACTTAAACGTACTTGCATGTAAAGTCGAGGCCAAGGTTGGGTTTCAAACACGCACAAAAGTACTTGAACCATGCATTATATTTGTTTTGTCAGGCAGTACATCTGATTGGGCGTATCGTTCGAGACATTGGTGTATAACTTACACCAAAGTCAGCAATGTGAATTCTTCGATTTTCAAAGCCTGTGTATAACGATAAAAGCTTTTATTCAGGATAACTGTGGCTGTTAACATAGAAACTGACCAATCAGGAGCCAGATATAATTGAAATGGTATGACTTTGAAAGCAGAGGCCGAAATTCTCGCGAGAGGGGCTAATCGCGTGAGCCGCGAGTTGCTTGAGTTATGCTTCACGGGACCTCAGCCTATCAATAAGTGCAACGACATGCCACTCCATATTCTGTGCTGAGGCATGGCCTGACTAAAGTAATTGACCACTCGAGGGCCGGCCACTTCAGCCACAATACCCATCGTAGACTGCTCAGATGGAAAGGGTTCATTCTGTGCGCGGGGGCGTACGTTTTGGCAGGCGTCCGTCAGCATGACAGAGAACATAAGGCTGAAGGTGGCGGGTGCGAGGATGCAGCCCCGTTTCACTCCATTGTTCACTACGAACGACTCTGAGGTGGCTCCATTTTCCGTGACTCGTGCCATCGTGGCGTCGTGGAACAGATACACCATCTGCGTGGATCGTTCGGGACAGTCGAATTTCTGCACGATTTTCCACAATCCTTCCCGATTCACGATATTGAAGACTTTCGTCAGATCCAGCTTAGGGTACAGGTGGATCCGCATCACTGACACATCTCTTGTCCGTGGTCCCACGATGATGACAGACGTCGCACTGGCTTTCCGGTAGGACTTTCCTTTCAAGGATTATGAAGACGGTTGAGAAGGATGCGAGCGAACATTTTCCCGATGACAGTCAGCAAAGAGATGCCTTTGTATTTGTCGCAGATTTGGCGGTTTCCTGTTCATTTGTATAAATGCAAGAGTGTTGCATACTTGAAATCCTGCATCGAAAATCACTGAAAAAATATATGCTACATATGTAGTCATTTTTTATGGAGTATGGTTTTTAGATGCAGGCGGAATAAAGTTTGCTCAAGAGCCAGCGTCCTGGGGTAGCCGAATTGTTATAGAATTATGCCGCGCGATGATTGGATTTACAACCATACCTAATTAATCCTTTCGAAACTGAAACACATTTCCGAATTTCTGTTGAGATTTCATGAGTTAGCCCACCTACTGTAGAGCACCGCTGTCTCAACTCCATCAGCGACACTCTCACGCAAGTTAGCAGTGCTTTATGGGTAGTGCATTTCAGTCGTTGGCTGATTGGTTACCAGGTATTTGAGGGGTGATGGCGCAGGCAGATGGTGAGCTGCGCGTCTAAGCCTAAACGTTTGTAGCAGTCTGTTCTGCCAGGATGAGCAAACCATGACCCTCAAGGCCTGATGTGCGATGGCGGTTCTGCGGCACGTGTTTCCCTGGCGGTAGATGCACTCGCGCCGCAGCTGGGTATACAAGTCGTGAGCATGGCCGGCCAGATGCGGTGCTGTTGTTGCTGTTGTTGTTGTTGCTCAAAACCCTGGTCATATATTCGTTGCGAGCCAGGGGGTATGCTGGTACACCTAGGTGCGAGCGCGGCCGTGTCAGCCACCTGCTCCCTCCCTCACCGTCGGTTTTCTTGACTATGTCTTGGCACTGGGTCCAGTCGGAGCAGGAGGAGAGAGTGCGATGGATGCAGTGCAAGTCTACTGTCACTGTAAAGGAAATCAGGCACGGGTAACCCTTGAGCACATGATGGACATCGTCGGTCGGGGTGCAGGTGTGTCCAGCTGTGGGGTCATGTGATGGTCGCAGTAGGTCACTCACTTTCTCGCAGGTGCTGACTACGCTTAGTGTCCATTGACAGGCATCCAACTCTCACGTGTGGCTCCCCAAAGCTAGCAGCCACATCCTTGACCCGCCTTAGCCGTTGGGCTAAACCAGGTGAAGTTATCCGTGTGTTTATCTCCACACACAGTAATTCTACCTCCCCACCAGCCAGGTCAAGGGCGTGTGTTTCTGTGATGCGACAGATTCTCTGTGTTGTCTATACGAGTAAGGAGTGGCACACCCAGGTGCATGTTCGGCCGCGGCAACTGCCTGCCTCCTTCCTCACCTCCTCGCAATCGGTGGAAGATGGCTCTCCACCAGAAGCGAAAACGCGGGGAGGGGGGGGAGTTGGAGAGTATACACGATAAGCGCAATGGTACAAATCACGTAATGCGGCCACTGAAAATAGACATGGACATTCCAATAACACCGATTTTGAAGGAAGACGGCTTGTGCATGATTTAGCCTGTGGTGATAGCGGACTTGCATAACATCTATCTCACACGCTACTCCTCTCCGGAAAATTCTTAAATGTCAAAAGATTCTCGACTTTACTATGAGACAACTCCTCTCGGTGATCCATCCTTTCTTATCGACTTCCCTAAGTATGCTGTCATAAACCTGGTGGGAGCATATTGAGTGCTGAATTTCGTTACACAAGCAGCCAATCCGACGGTCATTGTGGATTCCTTTATATTACTTGCGCACTTGAAAACGAATTTTACTTTTAATGGAGAAAACCCCCTGAGGAGTATTGAATGCAGACCTCATCCTGATGCCCATTTCGGACGTTTGGGGGAGCTAGCGAGCTGGCTTGATTTCTCATGTACATCTTAGCAGCTACATTAGGACTTAACGACAGATCATCAAAGGCAACTTGAGTCGGCAGCCAGTGGGAATGCTTGCCCGGGAACTTCTGTTTGCACTTCGACTCGTAACATAAATAGAACTTGTTCCAATTCTGATTGGCTAGGTTTTTACCGCCGGTAGGCATCCTTCAGCATGTTTTGTACCACTCAGAATCCAATAAAACCCCTGTATAAATCACGTGCGTTCCATTTTTTGAACTAAGAAGAGGCTATACCGTGATGACTGGATGCCTGCGGTCTCATCGCACGTGGATCCTCATTTTAGCATTATTAGGAATAACGAAGATACTCTGTGATGTTTTCTTCACAAGCGAATGTGTAGCAAACGCTGTTGAAACCGTGAAAATTCGAGTTTCATTAGTAATATGCAATCTTCGCTGGATTAGTATCAGTGAAATGACACAGGACGGCCCCTTCGACCTGAGTCTCCGTTATTGTGTAGATTCGCACCTCCCAGTAACCAGATACGACACATTTCCCCTAGATCTGATCAGCAAGACTGGTGGAGGTCGGAATATTACCTTTGCAGAGATGGCCCAAGTAAACGATACTGACTGGAAAAGGCCAATTAATCCGGACGTTTTCCTGTTATATCCGCAGGGTTTTGCTCTGCGTGAGATCATTCGGAATTACCGGGAGACTGGCTTGGTTCCAGAGGTAAGTGCAGGTTCACTGCCAACTTAATGTCTGTTTTATTGCCTCTTGAGTACCTTGTGCTAATTGGGTCTGCATCACATTTCGTTACCTGGCACGCTATTTTGGTCTTAAGTGCAAGCGCAATGTGGGCATTGAAAGTAAGATGAGCCGAAGAGGGATACTGAAACCTTTAGAGGGGAAAGTAGCCGAGGCTGAAACTGAGTAGGCAACCTGATGCATGATAAATTTGTCGCGAGATTGAAGTAAACCCAGAATTTCCGCAGAAGGCAGGAAACATGGGGCAACAATACCCATGGCCTCAAAAGCAAACCTAATCCTCAATTTAATTATAAACCTAACGCTAAGCCTAATCCTAAACCTACCACAAACCCTAGACCGAATCCTATGCCTAACCTTAACCCTGGACCAAATCCTAAACTTTACCTTTCCCCTAAAATTTAACATAACCTTAGACTTAAACTAACCCTAACACCAACCTTAGCGCCAACCTACACGACAATCCAAACCCCAACTCTAACTGAAACCCTTAAACGCAGCACAAAACTTAACCTTAAATTCAATTCTCAGTCTGACACAAACCCAAACCCTAAAATTAACCATAACTTTAAACCGAAACATCAGATTGTTTTTTTCCGTTTTAGCGTTGGCTACTTTTCCACCCACGATTTCAGCATTCCTCTTCGTCTTACTTTACTTTCAATGAACACATTGTGCTCACACTTGGAACCAGAACAGCGTAACCGATCATTGCCTGTCCCCTGACACGCAGAGTAGTCAACATTGATGCCCTTCATTCTTCGGTTTTGGTCTGTGACCTTGTTTGATCTCTAGCACCATCAGATGCTCTGCCCTCGTATTGATCCCCCAACTTCTCTCTAGACACCAGCCTTCATCGCATTCGTCTGGTAGGGATCGCCTCTTTCTCTCGCTTAGTCTTCGATGCAGAGCGCATATCGATCGTCTGCACGTGAGCACTTCTCACGATTCCTTCCACTTTGGTCCAATCAGCGAGATGCGCTATGCACAGCACTCTGTCGCAAAAATAACCCTGACTTCACAGCCAGTCGGAGAAGATTCTGTTTTGCTTGTCAAGGTCTAACTCCTCCCATCTTATGCGTTATTACCGTGCAGACCGGTATTGATGAATTTCGTTGTTTTGTATGCCGGAGCAAATCTCCTTTGCGGTTGACAGCTCAGGACAGTGGAAGTATTCACTTCCCCAAATTCAGTGCGCATACCATAGTCAGCAGCTGACAAGCGCCTAGAGAAAATCTTATGGCAAATGCTAGGTCATAAGATGGTCAGCCGCTAATTACTCAATTCAGAATTCAGGTAAATACTTAAGGATTAGGATCCATGCAAAAGATATGCATACGTTTCAGGAAAGTTGATTGATTGAGACTCAGAAATTTGGAAATGCAATTAACATGACGAAACCCTTTGATAACTGATATAATTCTGAGCACTTAAGGATTTTTCTTGTGATTGTAACGACACCGGGGTAGATATCTTACAAAAAGCATTTTCAGCTTTTTCAGTACGTCTCATTTTTGTTTAAATTTGCGTAAAACTACAGAAGCAAACTTAGTCGATTCTCCAAGACCAAATTTTTCTTAAAGCATCCAAAACCTTCGTGAACGTTTGCAGCCCCAGTCAACGGCCCCAGCATGCGATTTCTCAAAGTGAGCACTTCAGTTTGTCCACCAGATGGAATTGACGGTGCTGACCCCAAACACAACTACGACCTCGTCGTCATTGTGAAATCAGCCGTCTACAACTTCGAGGACAGACAAAACTTTCGCAGATACTACGCCCATCTGAGATACGACAGCAGCTACAAACTACCCTGTCGCATAGGAGTAGTGTTCGTGGTGGGCCTGCCCACAAGCACAAACAGCAATTCATTCCAACGCGATGGTTTCAACATCTCACTGACCGGTCGCGCCGGCAACTCGCTCGTCAACATTGCAAACCGCCGCGCCCAGATTCGAACTCGTCTGGAGAAGGAGATGCGTGAACATGATGATCTCATCGTGGGCGACTTCGAGGACACCTACAACAATCTGTCTCTGAAGATGCATCACACATTCGTGTGGGCGGCCAGGTTCTGTCGCGAACGTCCTGCCTTCATGTTCCTCGACGATGACTTTGGTTTTAATGAGAAGCACCTGCAGGCTGTACTGGCCACTCTGCCAGTGGATTGGCGGCGCAGAGTTTCCATTTCGAGTACTCGCTGGAATAGTCCCACAGTGCGTCCCACGGACACTCCGGCCGTCCGAAAATGGGCACTGTCGAAACGGGAGGTTCCGTGGCCAGTGCATGCACCCTACAGCAACGGTTTCTTCTACATGCTTGGTTACGATCACGTGGCGGATCTGGCTTTGGCCATGTTCTACACCAAACGCATTCCCATTGATGATGTCTGGTTGGGTCTGGTGATGCATAGGATTGGTCTTCAGTTCGAGTTGCCAGCTGGGATCGTGTACTCCTTGAGACATCAGGAAAATGTCACCGGCTATATCGCCTTGCCCCTCCAATCTCTCCGCCGCACATCTGTATGGTGAGAGGAAAATTAGTATTCACGACAGCCACTGTATTTTCTTCATTTGTCATTCATCTGTCACATGCATGCCAGGGATTTTACTGGTAATTTGCCCTATCGCATGATAATTTATTGCGACTTGTCTGAACATTCGTATGTTATCTTGGCCGTCGTCCGAGTTAATTCCGCTTCTTTCGGACTTGCATATGCTTCATTACATGAACGAAATCGGCTGAGACGGTCGTGGCATCAGGGGTGTGATCACCTGCGGCGACCGTGTTGGTGGTGGTCGTGGTGTTGGTAGTGCCTGTGGTGGTGTTGGTGGTGGTGGTGGTGGGGCCTGTAGTGGTGGTGGTGGTGGTGGTGGTGCCTGTGGTGGTGTCCGTGATGGCCAGTGCAGTGAGGATTCGTGCAGGAATGACGATGGAAGCGATTTTTAAGGCAGGAAATGGAGTTGTCGTTTTCTTGTTCCATTGGGTCCGAAGATATCCGAGGAGGCGGATCCGTACGTCCGTATGTTCGTCCACATCGTGGGCAGGCTGGTGGGGGGGGGGTTATTTTGGGTGCGCTTGAGACTTGTTGTTAGTTCTTATGTCCTTGGCAGCGCTGATTCGGTTGGCTTCGTAGACTGCTCCTTCAGGCTTCTCTGTTCTTCCCTTATAAGCCACTTCGTGGTCGATTTTGGTGTTGCGCGATACTGATGAGAAAGCCGCTGGTGCATGGCAACTGTTCATCCCGAATTTTGAGCAGCCTGATTCGAAGGCACTCGTGGACTATTGCATATCCGTCTCTGTCGCGGTGTTGAACGTGAAGTCGTCTGTGAAGAGCAGATGGTGGGCAGTAGTCGTGGAGAGAGTGAGAGGCTGGTCGCCGGTCCTGTGAACGATCCGGACTTCAGGGCGCCCATCATAATAGGCGTCTATAGTCATGACAGATCAGATGAGACTTAAGTTGATGGGCAGAAGGACTCAGTCCTGCTTCATTTCATTGGTCATTGCGGATGCTTCTGAAACGGCTCCATTGCACGTGACGCGCGCCATCAACCTCTCAACGGTCCGAGCCATCATGTACGGGAATCGCTCCGGACGGTCAAATTTCTGCATGATTTTCCGGAGACCATCGCGATTCGCTGTGTCTGATTCTTTCGTCAAAGCCCTCAAGGTGATGCCGATTTGGTTCCGCATTTCCTAACAATCCACCTATGATTACCGGGCGGGGAAGTTCATACCGATTGTTTCGCGATATCGTCTGAAGACACACTGGTTTTCGGGTAGATGTCGGTGTCCCAACTAGCCGCTGAGACCACTGGCAATGGTGTGGGCGAAGATTTTCTCCACGATGTTGAGCAACAGGATGCCTTTGCGGTAATCATAGAGCTGCCCGTTCCATTTTCCTTTATATAGATAAACGACGTTCGCGTCACTGAACTCCTTGCTAACTTGTTCTTGACGCCACATCTTTCGGAAAAGCGTTATAAGTTTACTTATCGTGCGGGGCAGCCAGTCTTATAAACTGCAGCCGAGATCGTGTAGGATTGCGGTGCTTTCCCAATTAAGATTGTTTCTGGCGGTGTCTAGGGTGTCGACTGTTTCCCATGGGGGTGTCGGTCGATGACGGCCACGGAGATCCTGGATGGGCGGTTGAGGACACTGCTGAAGTGCTTGGTCTAACAACTCAGAGCTTGCAACTTCCCCGTCGGGAGTGTCTTTCCGTCGGAGTTGAGAAGCGGCGCCGTTCTTGTTGACCGCAGACCTCCCTGATTGATGCGAAGACGATCTCTGTTTTATTGCCGTCAGCGTACTCTTGGATTTCCTTGACTTTGCAATCCATTGGGCATCAGGCTTCTCGCACTGCACAGGGCGGTGACATCCGAATAAGGCCACCTCTTGCGTCGGTATGGCAGTCTGTTCTTCTGGACGAGTAATTTGTTGACGTCTATGTCGTTTTTGTCAAAACATTCCTAATATTTACGACGTGCGCGACCGACAACAACCAAGACGGTGAAGTGGACAACGTTCCGCAGTTGATACCACCCTGTCTATGCAGTAGCTTTTTGCGAGGTTACTGTTGGAGTTGCGAAAATTCCCATTGTAAAACTCAAAAGGCAATTTGGCGAGAATACGTCTGCTTTCGATATATTATCTTCAGGCCTGTACATTTATATGGCCATTGAAGTAATGAATTAAAAGATACGGACAAATAGATAATTAAACTGTAGCTCGGGTTTGGCTAGGGGAGGGGAGGGGAGGCGAGAGTGAAACACCAAAATCCCAGTCAGCGCCCGGGAGAAGGTGGGGCCCGGCGAAGGGAATTACATGCGGGTAGTTGGCTTGGCGGCTTTGACCCATGGTTACTGTGGGACCTGTACGAAGTTCTTGTGTGCGCATAGGACCGGTCGGCGTAGCCTGATTGCAGCCGCCTCTCCAGTAGCCAACAAGCGCTGCGCAAGCAGTTTTGAATATCCTGATGGGACCTTGTATATCACTCTGAAGGCCCCTCTGGCGTCTACACGGTGGTCTGTGTCTACCATGTTGGAGCCTTATTTTTGAGATGGTGAGTCATTGATAACTGCAACCGTCGGCGTCGCAGATAGTTTTGGTCATCAGCACTTCCTGGAAGAGAACGTAGTCCAGCAGCTGCTAGCGTCGGGATGTTGGGTTTGCATCCAGGTTACACTCTCCGTCGTTGAATAAAAGAAGAATGTGCTGGGTTGGAGGAGACAGTGTTTCGCGTAGGTCTGCAGAAGGAGGAGGTCGTTGTCGTTGGTGCTCCACCCCCTTCCCCTCAGACAGCGTGGTCTGTCTCGACGGGGTCACTGAAGTCAGCAAAGACACAGGAGGAGGAGGAGGAGGAGGAGGAGGAGGAGGATGAGGAGGAGGAGGAGGCCGTTATCGTTGGAGTGGTCGAGTGCATGAGGACTCATGATATGTTAGCTGATGTCCTGCGGAGGAGAAGGGAGCCATCCCACGATTTCGATACAGACGAAAAAGGCGACGCCATCCTTACGTCGCTTTGGGAGACCACTCCAGAGGAAGGTGTAGCCGTCATTCACGTACTCCTGTCAGTCTTGTTCGGATAAACAGGCCTCGCTGAGTGCAGCGATATCCAATTTGTTGCGCGTCAATTCTCGTGCGACTTATACCCCCCCCCCCTTTATTCGGGTCGGTTGTTCCGCGGATTTCACAAAAGGTAATCCATATCGCGGGCTGCCCGCATGAGCGGAGTCATTCTAGCAACCTGCGAGGTAGAATGGAGAGGATGGGAGCCGAGGACTGTTGTTTGTTTGGTTGTTCCGACCATGAGTAGTAGATATTTGTGAACCGCCGTCCGCGTGCAGATAACGTCTTCCCAGCACTTGTTAGCCTTGCTATTACTCTGGTGGTCTGTCGACCATGACTCAAGCAGCTCGCGGCTCACGCGGTTGTCACCTCTTGCGAGAATTCCGGCCTCGTCGAATTTGCATGTGTGGCCGGATCTCGTCGAAGGGACCGCACCTTGAGATGTAGCGTCATTTCTCCGCACCGCTGCAGCATGTTCGGACATTCGCGATTGGAGTTGTCTTCCGGTTTCTCCGACGTAGTTGCTCTGTCCGCAACGGCACCAGATCCGATAAACGACTCCAGACGTTTCTTGCCGTGGCAGCGGGCACTTCGATTTCATTATCTGACGCCTGATGGTTGCCTCCGATCTGCGTGCAACTGCAACCCCAAGTGGTGCGAGAAGGCGGCCAACAGCTTCGGAAATATTCTTGACATATAGAAGTGCTCGCCAAACTTTGGTGTCCGTGCCGTTAGGCCATTTGTCCCTTCTACGTATGCACCGGTCGATGAAGTTGCGCAGGTAGCCATCGGCTCTGAATACCCGTCAGAATTAGTGTAGTTCGGTAATTTTGTCCTCCGGCTCAGTGCAGTGCGTTTTGACACGCCGATAGGTCGTTCTTACACAACTGCGTTTGTGGCTGATTGGGTGGTTCCTGTTGAAGTTCAGTACTTGCATCGTATTTGTCGCTTTCCTGACCAATTTGGTTTTTAGTTCACCACAATCTTTGCGGCATAGGAGGAAATCAAGGAAGGCCAGCTGGTTGTTCTCTTCCTCCTCCACCGTAAATTGTATGTCCGGGAAGACCGCATTCAGATGTTCCTTGAATGTCAGCAGTTGATCCCGGTCGATAACGACGAAGGTATCATCCACATACGGGGTCCAGAACTTCGGTCTGTGGTGTTTGAAGACCAGCGACTCTAACCGTTGCAGGACCGCCTCGGCGATGATTCCCGAAATCGGCGAACCCATTGGTGTGCCCTTCACCTGTTCGTAGATTGTCCCGTCGAACGTGAAGTACGTCCTGAGACAGAACTTCAGGAACTGAAGGACTTGGGCGCGTCCAAGGCGAGTCTCCGTTTCGTCGTATTTGCTTTGTAAATGCAGCTAGATTGTCTCGATCTTGAGAGCTGGCGTCATTTCTCAGCACTTTCCGTGTCTACGGCCATTCTTGTTAGGAACATTCCTTCGGTTTCTCCGACGAATTTGTTTTGTCGGCAATTACACCAGATCCGATAAACGACTCCAAATGTTTCTTCCCGTGGCAGTGGGCCCTTCGATTTCATTATCTGACGACTGATGGTTGCCTCCGGTCTGTGTGCAACTTCAATCCCAAGTAGCGAGAAACTGCGGCCGACAGCTTTCGAAAAGTTATTGGACATACAGAAGGGCTCGCCAAAATGTGGGGTCCGTGCGGTTTGAACTTACATGAGTCTTGGCTTGAGTCCTGGTTCACTGGCCTCCAGTCTATTAACAAGCGCAACAAACTTCCTCATCCATATTCGATCCTGATACCTAGCCTAAGCGGAGTGATGAACCATCTGGAGAATGCATAGGTAAACACTTCTCTCAACGCCAGGGTCGGTGGTTCAGATGGTTCAGCTGTCCTCACACCAATATCCAACACCCCTGATGAAATGGCAGCAAACAACTACGTGAATATCGGCCATTGAACAGTCATCACACCAAGTGCAACGATCCATGATGAAGGGGGGGGACGTGAATTTACATAGGTATGCGGTAGCATGGCGACTGCATCCTATAAATACAGCTGGCCCTTGTGCATGAACTACCCGTATCTGCTATTGCCTCTGATGATGGGTTCGAGCAGGAATTCGAAACGTCAGGCGAATAGACCTCTTGCCCCAGCGATAGTGTCTCCTTCTTCACGACTGCTTCTTAGGACTCGTCTCTTCGCCTCTACTGTCAATGCAGTGCCGTCTCTGAGTAGAATTACTGAGACGTCTCAGACGGGTGCCGTACTGTACTGTGGGTCACGCCTTGGCACAATGGGAGAGCGGCCTAAGATACCCTGGACGGTCTATGGGATTATATATCGCCCTCTCCGCAGGGCTTTTTGAGAGAAGGGTAAGGTTTCTGCCCGGGGTCAGCGACAGTTTAATCTGAGGAGCCTGCCTAACAGGAATGATGGTACTAGTTTTACACGGTGGGCTCTTCAGGCGCACGCAGGAGCAATTCGAAAAAATAAAAGGCGAAGAAAAGTAGAACTACATCTAAAACCTACTAATGCGCTAGGCATGTCGACAGTAAGTAGGTGCAAACATTCGAAAAACTACCCAAGTGGTAGTCAAGGAAATTCGGGTAACTGAATAAACCGCCGCCAATTGACTAATGGAAGCTCAGGTTCCAAGGGAAATAACAACCAATGGTAATTGGTCGCAGGCGTTAATTCGAAAGTGCAAACAACGCAGATTGTGAGCTAAGTCGGAAAGCGCGATAAGTGTCAGAACTTGACGAAAAATGCAAAACGAATAAAAAGAAGGAAGTATAACAAGGTGAGCTAGATGGCAGTCGGAAGGAATATAAAGAAATGGAAAATCTGGCAATGTTAAGAGGCATGACTTCCGAACAGCTATATACGATAGGTGGGCTAACGCATGAAATGTCAACCGAAATTTCGCAATGCATTTTCGTTTCGAAAAGATTAATCAAGTAGGGTTGTAACACTAATCATCATGCAGCATACTTCTTTAATAATTCAGGATGCCGGCTTTTAAACGAACTTCTTTCCAGCCGCATAGAAAACTATACACTGTAAAAATGACTGTTTATGTAGCATGTATTTTTCTCATTGATTTTCGATGTCCTTGAAAATTAAATTATATTTCATTAAAAGCATGCATAAGATATCCATTTCCTTACACATTCGGTAGAAAACGACGTCTTCATTAAATATTATGCTTTAAGAAAGGGTATAATTCGGTTTTTAAAAAACTTTTCCAATTTCCGTATAATTTTGAACTTGACCTGCCGTTGCGCTTGCATTCAGGGTTTCAAAACTACAAGCCTATATTTCCCCTGTACGGATAACCATTCATTTCTCTACGTATTTAGGAGAGACCTCATGGGGTTCATAAAAGTTAGCAGTGGATTTGAGTCACATTGTTAACTTTACAAGCCACATTGTTAAATGCACAGATATGACGATTTCTGAAGGGCCATTTTACGGTATTTAGAAGTTCCCCAATTAGAAACTTTTTAAAACCGAATTATATCATTACTTCGAGTATAAAATTCGAAGCAGACATCATTTTCTATTGAATAAGTAATAAAAGTCTGACTAACAAACAAGTCATTGGCATACTTTAAACTGTCACATAGGCTACGTTTGTGGAGGAGTTCATTTCGACGCCTTTAAAACCTGAGGTATGAGGAAGAACTTCTCCCAGCTCCAAAAAGACAACACATATCAAAAAATTCATTTAATTGCCTTCCAAGGAAGCTTGAACACAATTCGACATTCGATATTTTAGGAAGAACGATGGTAGTATTATTTGCAGGAATCCGAAGCAGACAAGTATTTTTGGGAAAGTGTGGTGAACCATTTTTCCCTGTCGGATCTGATTGTCAACGGGCACTTAGAAGGAGAGTAAATTTTTGGAAGGCCTACTAGGAGAGACTGACCTGATCAAGACAGCAGACGTCCATTTTGAACATGAAAAATGATGAAGCGGGTAATTAAAATGTGACTGAGAGGAACGCTTGTCGGGTTATTGAGGGAACAAGGTCGGCAAAGCCCAAAAGTGTAAGGGGGGCGAAAGGTAACACAGTCAAAATCGCCGAATAAGCGTAGAAGTTGCTCTCAAGACAATAAAACAGTTTTTTTCGAAAGAAAGTCATGTAGCCTAGTTGCGTCACCTTCACGGGTAGAGAGCGAGTATAGGTGTTAACAAATATGCTGTATTTAAAGACTATTGAACAAACAGACCTGGCATGTAACTGCAATAAAATTTATCGACTCATCAAAGTATGAAAACAGGAGCTTGTAGCTTCGCACCAGTGTTGTTTGGTGAAAATATCCAGCGTTTTTCTTTAACGTTTTAACATTTTTTGATGGAAACGTGAAAGTGATAGCAGGGAAGGATGGCAAATACGGCCTATTAGCCACAAAGTGCAACCGTTAACATCGCGGACAGTCGTCTGTGAATCGGTACGGAATTCGCGCAAGCTTTTAGTCCTTTCAAAATGTTGCCAACCCCCTGCACAGATGACTTCCTGATTGTAATTCAGGTAAATAAACCTACGGAAAAGATCAGTATATTTCGAGTTAGACGTGCACATAGGAAACCTCCCACCTGAATGGGGAGCATAATTAAGTGCGGCTTAAATTCAAAAGCCCACCGATTTGCGATCATTGCGTCCGAATCAACCTCGGGTAGTCCTGATCGTGCATCTCCATGGGGTGGGCGAAGGAGGAGTTAGCGTGACGGGTGCTGCACAAGTCGCTGTTCTGAGGCCTCCACGCCGTGGGACACACGGTGGGCATCGCCGTTGACAATCGCCAAACTGACAGGTCTATTTAAACACCGCACGCTATTCGGTTGCAGTCGACTGATGCTCGGGTTAGTCATCTCAACTCGGACATCCTCCGGCGACAAATCATTTGCAGAAAATGGGGCTTTCACTTCAGAGCATCAGCTCAGATCAGATTTATTAAGGGAATGTAGGCCTTTGAACTCCTTTTGGTTACAATAACGTCATAAATAACAAGTGTCAAAGAAAAGTAGGTAAGTAATTACATATAGCATGCATTGGTTACTGGTATAAATTTCTCTGCGAATGCCTTCTATGTCAAAATTGTACAATGACCAGTACGCGGTGCTGAATTGACCAAGTAATATTGAAGCAAGCGCATATGCTGCGGTCAGGAGATAGCGAAAATTGTAAAACGTAATGTTATTTAAATATGGGCAGTAGCATGTTTTGTAACGTAAACCGTTGGGCGTGGCGGGTGGTACAGGGGGGAAATTTGTTAGTTTCTGATGCTGTGGAGGTACATATCACTGTACTGGTCAGGCTTCCTCTTAAATGGTTCCACGGATGAAGACATGACGACGTCTACAGGCAGGGAATTCCATGCCTTTACCACTCTGTGGCTGAAGAAGGACGTCCTTGCGTCCAGTCTGGCCCATGTCACACGTAGTTTTAGAGGATGTCCTCTCAAGCTAGTAGTGGTGGCCAGATTAAAGAAGTCGTCGGATGCGAGGCAGCAATCCTGACCCCGAAGCATTCGAAAGGTTTGAAGTAAGTCGCCACGTGGTTGTCTGTAGTCCAGTGGAAAGAGGTTAAGATTTGACAGTCTAGTTTCGTAAGGTGGGTTTTTATGACCTCTGACAAGCTTGGTCGTCCGTCGTTAGACTTTTTCGAGGGTGGTACGATCCTTGACAGTCCAGATTCTCCAGGCCTGAATGGCAAATATTAACTGTGGACGCACAAACATCCCAAAGACCTTGCGAGAGCATTTAACTTCGATCTTCGCAAATGCCCGCTTGATGAGATATGAGCTGGACATTGCGGATTTCGCTGATTTCAAACAGTGAAATGATGGCTTTAGTGAAGATGTTATCCAAACACCTCAATCCTTCTGAACCTCAACCACCAGCAGCGGTGTGTGATTTAGATAGTGCGTCCTCCGTTGCACAGAGCTTGGTCTGCCAATCCTCAGAATGTTGCATTTGGCAACGTTAAATTGGAGGAGCCAGTGGCCTGACCATTTTTCGAGTCGGTCTAAGTTTGCCTGTAGTAAGATGACGGCCGAACTAGCATCCTGGCTAACAGGTAGATGTGCTTAACCGGCACAGGGGCCTAATCAATGTCTGTCAGATGATAGTGGAAATAAACAATCATAACAAATATCACGAATTGGGGAGTGCTGGCATGCCCAGCTGTGGGATCACGCCTAGCTATTCACGATCCAACCTGCCCTCCCCTTTTTCTTGCTGCATGTAATCCTGGTGTCTTTACGTTCTGAATCAGGTGATGTGGTAATACACCTAGGTGCGGGTGTTCGCCGTGCCAGCTTCTCTCGCTTCCGTTCCACCAACCAATAGGTGCACATCTAGACTGACGGACTAATACCGGCATCGCTATTGGGTCCTTTCTCCAAAATCAATGCGATCACTGCCCGAAGCATTAGGCTGCAGTCCATCACGTTCACCTGACGATGCATCTGAAAGCTTGGACAGCGACTGTCCCCTTTTACTCAAACCGTCTTCCGTCCGCCTGTCAGGCTTGTCAATTAGCGCTTGCGCGCCGTATGACTCGAAATTCGGTTGCCCGACACCGACGCCGATCGATATTTATACCTTCCCTGATTGGCCGCAGCCGCACAAGGCTCAGGTACGAACACACACGACAGTTCGACCGTCGATTTCGACGATGGCCTTCGTGTGACCCACAGCTGCAGCAGCGGTGGGAGCAGGGACGGTGACTTGCGAAGGGGTTTATAGTACCAGTAGACTTGCGTAGCATCTACCTACACTCCCTCCTCCTCCCCTGCCTGAGCCCGGTGTCAAGACAGAGTTAAGAAGACCGGAGACGGGGGAGGCCGCAGGTGGATGGCTCGGACGAATCTTCACCTTGGCGTTCCACCACATCCCCTGATCCACACAACAAATAACCAGGATGTTGATCCACACAACAGAGTTTGGAGGCTAGCACGGCCGAAGCCGCACCTAGGCGTGCCGGCAACGCCTGATTCAGATCCTACACTGTGGTGAGAGTGCCATACGGCCACATTAAAAAGGAGCCATTGCAGCCTGACTCTCAGACCACCACCAGTCGCGGAGGAGGTCCAAGTTACCCCGTCAGTTGCCAACCTTCCACGTCACGGCTTTTAGCTCGCTGCGATAGCTTCGAGCGCGTCAGATTGTTTATAGAGAGGAAAGTGCGCTGAGTCGTCGACCTCACTCTCCCTTCCCATTCCCACACCACAGCCGCTGTCCGAGCCGGTCAGCAGACTGGAGCGGGGAATGGGCGCGGTGGCTAGCATGGTCGACTGACCATGTCTGCGTGCGCCACATGCACGACCTGATACCCCAAAAACAAACAGCAGGATTTCGCTCAATAGGGGTTGAACGGCGGATTTCTCACTTGCGTGAGAGGACCGTGGAAGGTGCTGTTTTAGCCCGTCTTCCAGCCCAACAGTCCGCCACTCCACACAAACACACACACACACACACACAACTAGACGGACTGAGTGGACCGAGTGGAGCGTCAATCAGCAGCCTTCCTATCCACGACGCTTGACATGTCGAAATAGTCTCGGACTCAAGCCGCCTGTGATGCAGAGGCCGCACGGGGGCGAGTCGAGATGCACACTTCCCACTCGCATGCGAGGTGGCAGTTGTATGCCTGCGGTGGGAGAGTGTTGATGTGTGGTGAGGTGGTAGTTCGGGGAAGGAGGGACTGGTGGCGTAGTGCAGCCGGCGGTTGTCCACCGCAGGTGCTAGTGGATGCGCAGGTGGCCGAATAGGCCCATGCGATGCGTGCAGATTCGAGGGCAGTGTGGGCAGTAAAGGCGAATGCGATGGGTGTAGGTTGGTGCTCCAGGCACTGGTTCGCCAGTCTCTGTGCGATGGATTCGCAAGTGACCGACCAGGCCAATGTGTGAGGTGAAGGTGCGGTCGCAGTGAGGGCAGGTGTAGTCCTGGACCCCACCTCTGGAGTCGGAGGTTGTAGGGTTGGTGTCGTTTCCTGTTCAGGTTTGCGTGTAGTGTTGATGTGCGTGACAGCCGCCAGAGAGAGCGTCGCTGGGGCAGTGGCGGAGGAGGACGGGAAGGGGGAGGAGGAGTAGGAGGGGACACACACACTTCGCGCCGGGCCTAAAAAGCTAAAAGGGCTGGCACACTGTCGGTGAGAACTCTTTCGATCACTGCCTGCTCAGCCGCTCGTACGCTACGCAGTCTTAGAAAATGTTGTTGAACTTTCCGACAACTGGATTTGTAGATTCTCAATTTTCGATCAGTGCACCTCAACTTGACTATCATATTTTTTTCTCCTGGTAATCCATCCTTCCTCATCAACTTCACCAAGTATTTTGTTACAAACTTGGTGAGGGCATATTCAGCGCTGCAGTTCGTTACACCTGCAGGCCATCTTACGGTCATCGGCGATTTCTTCATACTACTTGATTACTTTATCACGCAATTCCCTTGAGTGGAGAAAACCCCGCGAGGCCTTAAGAGTGTGGTCGGTTAATTAGCCTAAAAGTAGCATTTTCAGTCATGCGAACAGACAAGGTTGCACATCCCCTTTTAAACTGCGGCGACGCTAGGCATCAGAAAATGTCGTGGATTCAGAAACACCCCATGCCCTGCTCCCGATTTGGAGTATTGAATTCAACCCTCAGTCTGATGTACATTTCGGAAGTAAAGTGGGTCTAGCGAGCTGGCTTGAGGCCTCATGTGCATATCAGCCGCTAAATTAGGACTCAATGACAGATCGTCAAAAGTCGGCAGCCAGTGAGGGTGCTTGCTGTGTACTCCGTTTTACACTTAGACGCGTTCGATTGTCGACAGCATAAACAGAACCTGTTCCAACTCTGATTGGCTAGGTTTTAAGCGCCGGTAAACATCCTTCAACGTGTTGTGCAACACTTAGGACGCAATAACGCCCCTCTACAAATCATTCTGAGCAAAGCTGGGGATATAACTAAGAAGAGGCTGCGCCATGATGACCCAGTGCGTACGGCCTCAGCGTAAATGGATCCTCATTTTAACACTGCTGGGGATAACGTTGATACTTTACGATGTCTACTTCATGAGAGGATGGACAAAGTATGTTATTGAAATAATGGGAATTCGGGTTCCATCCACAATATGCAAACTTCGGTGGAGCATTTCCGACGAAATGACAGGGGACGACACCTACGACCTGAGTCTTCGTTACTGTGTATATCCGCACCTCCCAGTAAACAGATACGATTCACTTCCACTCTATCTCATCAGCAAGAAGGGCGGATTTCGCGAAATCAACTTTACAGAAATGGCCCAAATAAACGATGCTGACTGGAAAAGGCCAGTTAATCCGGGCGTCTTCTTTCTGTATCCGTAAGCTCATGCATTACGCGGAGTCATTCAGAAATACAGGGAGAGCGGCATGGTTCCTGAGGTAAGTACAGTTTCACTGTCAAATTGACTTCTTAAAAGTTCATTTGCGCGTCCCTTAAAAACAGAACCTGGCGGAAAGCAGCATCTTTCCTGAGGTCAGCACTGGGGGGCTTTAGTGTTCTTCCGGCCATGATCATAGTGCTGTATCGATCAGGGTTGCCGCTCTGGCAAATGGGACTTTCTTCATCCTTAAGCCGAGCAGATTCTTCTCGCTCTTTCTGTCAAACAGCAGACTAAACTACGTTCCAAATTTAGCGGTTGGAAACTCCCAAAATTGGTCGTCCTTTTACGGTGGACACTACGTCAAGTACTTCCGTCAAGTCTTTTACTCAGAAGCACATTAAGAAAAAGAAACAAACCGAGCTGTTCTTCTTACAGCGGGAATTTGATTGGTGTGGGAGCCTGATTTATAACATCTTGTAAAACTGAGGCGTTAATTTGTTCCGCTGCAATCCACGTATCACCCATAATGTCTTAGGCCGTTGACCTGGTAACAAAACTGGAAAGCTTCTGGCTTGCCCATGAATATGTGCGCCGGCATCTAGGCCTTCCTGCAGCCTATGAAGTCCTACGTCACCACATACGCCCTGACAGCCGTACAATTCCCTTGATCTGATGAGCACCTTATCTTTCTCAGACGACCACAATGGTCAGACTAGTGTGCCTAAGATTTCCGCTGAAAACCATGCAAGCAGACAAATGTTGAAAGAAGAACACGGGAAAAAAAAACAGTGTTTTTGGTTTCAACAGCTGTGATAGGCGCACTGAGGCCTCCGGTCTAGTGCCTAATTTGAATATTTCGTGGTGTTAGGTAATGGATCTTATGTCGCAGAAGGACACCGAGGGCTAAATCGAAGTTCAGCCTAAAACAAGTTAGTAAACTCACCTGGAATATTCTGCTAAATTCAAGCACGTGCGGTCGACATCGGCACACCGAATGTTCTAAACCCTGGTTGGTCGATTTTTACTGTCGGTAAACATCTTTCGACAGGTTATGCAGCACTCCGTGCGTGATGAAGGCCCGTATATATTATTGCCCTAGAAAGTATGGGTTTTACTTCCGAGTTTAGCTGAAACAACTAGAACAGACTAAATCATGGCATCTCCCTTCACGCTGAATCACCGCGCATGGATTTCTCTCCTCGCGTTGCTTGGATTCCATAAGATAATCCACGATGCCTACTTCACAAGAGAACGGTTGGTAAACGTTGTCGAAACTGTGAAAATGGGGGTTTCCTCGACTCTATGCGAGGCCGCCTGAGTTGAAGTCGGTGAAATAACATGGGACGGCGCCTACGACCTGAGTCTTCGTTACTGTGTAGATCCGCATCTCCCAGTAAACAGACACGACTCATTTTCCCTCGGTATCATCAGCAAGAAGGGTGCAGATCGCAATATCAGCTATGCAGAGCTGGCGAAAATAGGCGATACTGACTGGAAAAGGCCAATTGATCCGGACGTCTTTCTTCTGTATCCGCAGGGTTTTTTTCGGCCTGAACTCATCAAAAACTACCGACAGACAGGCTTTCTTCCTGAGGTGGGTAAAATTTATGCATCAAATGCAGTCTTTGATACTGTTCGGAAAATAAGGTAAAAGATGAAGGAGAATGTTGCAAAGTCCTCTCGGTCTCGCTGTGCTTGCTAGCACACAGTACCAGACTGATTTTCTGTAAAAAAGAAGACTGGGCGAACATCAGAACAATTTGTTTATCTTTATTAGCCAGCTCGTTTCGTGTGTACGCGATCCGATCATACGCTCAGTCTGACATGTATAGTTACAAGGGCAGTTTTGGCACGGAATATTTTGGACAACCCTAGATTGCTCATCGGGATTTAACCAGACATGTGCTCCCATAAACTTGCTGTACATGGTGGCATTGAGTCGGTGTGCGATTCCAACACATAGTCCCGCTTTTGACGCCAGCGTACAGAGTCCTGCGCAGCCACCTCCTGTCAAGCGCCATCGATCGACGTTCGACTAACACTCCCTCCCCAGTCGTCACTCGTTCTGTCGCCACCACTACCTATGACGATGGACTTCTGCAGGGATTCAAAACCCCAGAACAATAAACAGACTGTCCGAACAGTCCTCCTTCTTTCCTATTAATATGGCAGGAACTTAAAGTGCTAGCAGATATAAAAAGTAGACCGTCGTGACCGACGATGTCCCCCGTATGTTCCACAGCAGGGACGGTGACTTGCGCGTGACCTAGCCTAAAGTGACGGTAAACTTCCGCAGGATCTACCCCACCCCCCTCTTTCCCCACCTCGACCCGGTGTCAAGACAGAGCCAAGGAGACAGGAGGCGGGAGCGGATGTAGGCGCGTGACGCAGCCGAACACCCGCAACTGGGCGCACCACTACACTCTCTGGTCCACAACGTACGCAGGAATAAAAGGGGCTGGCTCGGCTTTTAAGCCACCTTGATATTCTCAAGCGCGTCAGACGGTTTGTAGTGAGGGATTATGCGCTGAGGGGGTCGATCTCACCCTCCCAGAGACCAGTTCACCGTCAGAACCGGTCGGCTGTCTGACCTGGGATTAGGTGCAGTGGACGACAGAGCTAGACAGTCCGTCTGCGCGCGCCCCACGCAAGACCCGGTCCCCATACGCACACACACAAGGGGGACAGACCGCTCAGACGTCACACACACAACGCGGAAGCCACCTGGAGAAATGAGTCAAATGGGACAATCCTCACCTACGTGAGGGGTGCCGGTGATGTGTGGGATTTTGGAGAAATGTACGCGTGCTGAATGTATTGACGGGGAATGTGTGTGCACCAGGGTGTGCGGAATGGAACGCCAAGTTGCGGGCTCGTCCCGCCATACACCTGTGCCCTCCCCCACCTCCGGTCTTCTTGACTCTGTCTTAACACCGAGTCCAGATGTCGAATTGGAAGGAGAGAGTGCGGTAACTGCCGTGTAAGTCTACGCGAATCGCCGTCCGTGTTCTCACTTTGCAGTAGATCTAATGTTAACTATATGCTATGCACGACATTTTTTCAGGTTACGCATTTGTAAAGCTTCTCAATCCCAAGCACTTTATTTTCAATGCCCACTACTAGTATCGTTGTGCTGAACCACATGAAAGATGCTTGAAAATTACTTTCTGCCAACCGGGCAAACATATTAGTAAGGGTCAGTAGGATTACCGAAAACATATAATGCACGGCAGTCAAGTCAACAACACTAAACGGATGACGGTTTCCAGAAGGAATACAGTGAGTGATCGACCACGTGAAATGTTGGCTGAAATTCTGAAAAGGCGTTTTTGATTACGAAAGAATACTTAGGTGGTGATGTAATACTGATTAGCATGCAGCATACTCCTATGGCATTTCGGCCTGCTCAGGAGGTCGGCATTTGAAAGTCACTTCTTTTCGACCTCCACTTAAGCAGTCATTTTTACCGAGTGTGGTTTCTGCAAAGGGTCGGAAGGAAGTGCATTCAAAAGCGGACATCCTGAAAAGTCAGAACTATTATAGGATTAATCCGCACGATAAACAATATTACAACCCTACCTGTGTAATCCTTCCTAATCGAAAACGCATTTTAGAATTTCGGCTAGCATGTCATGAGATCGGTCACGCACCGTATGAACGTAATTCTCACGATTGAATAAACTATCAGAAAGCGGCCGTCTAATGATGCCAAATTAGCCAAAAATTACAATTCAATCGTCATAGCCCACCTTTTCGTGTCTATGGGCGATAGGAGTTCATTGCCTTTGCTGGGGTTCCTACTATTGCACAGATGTGACATCTGCACTGGCGTTTCGAATATAACGCATTTTAAAAAAATTCCATTCGCACTTTCTCTACCACAAGTAAGTTAAAACACTATCCTAGTACTTTCAGCGTCTGTGAATGATAAATGTGGAATCTTCAAAAAGATGCTAATTCTGCAATCCACGAGAATGATTCGAGAGAATAGGGGCTAATCGTGCACGGGAATCACTCCGCAACTTGCACTAACTGACAGACAACGCTGTGCATGTCAACAGTACTGCCTGTGATCGCAATGGCATCGGGGCCATGCATCACTCCAATCGGTGACAATATTCCAACAGTTTCTCCAGCAAGCATTGCTTTTGTAAGCAGAATAGCATTACCGACAAATACAAGGGAGGCCAGAACGGACATTTCTGACTTTCTAGCAGGCATCAGCCGGCAATAGCCAAGCTCGATGGGTGGAACACCTGGCGTACGATGCCGCGACCTGTTGACTAGAAGTCCAACTCCCCCAAATCACTGATCCACGACCTATAAAACATCCAGGTGGGCACTAACGTACAGTGAGTGACCGATCTCATGAAATGTTGGCCGAAATTCTGAAATGCGTTTTCGATTGGGAAGGATTACTTATGCGCGGTTGTTATAATGATTATCTTGCGGCATAACCCTAGAATGCATCGGACGCTGCAGGTTGTCAGCCTTTAAGGCCGCCCAATGCCCATTTATACAGCATTGCACCTGTCCGTTTATTACTGCTCCTCATGAAATGTACAACATGGTGAGCACCCATTGCAAAATTTTGTGGACTCTATATGGTATCTTTCTATAGACATAGAAGAATATACGATTTTCCTTACGCGGAACCTAGACACATAGAGTGAATTCACTGAGCGCTAGTGCAACGACAGATCAGGCTCCAAATTATACGGCAATTATAAAATCTTCTTAAAACCTAACTATACTGCTTCTCAACGAAACATTGAAAGAAGTCATATTTTTGTTCGTGATTTCCATAAATTATATTTAAATTTGCAAGAGCATCGAAAATCACTGCGAAAAATGTCTGTTACTTAAGAAGCCACTTTTTATCGATTAGGCTTTCTACAAAAAATTGCAAAGCAGATCAGTTAAAGGCTGACAACCTGCAGAGTCCGATATATTATATGGTTATGCCGTAATTTCACGAGATCGGTCACTCACTGTACATTCACTTCATTTGGTAACAATATTCCAACAGTTTCTCCAGCAAGTATTGTTTTTTTAGGCAAAAGAGCATTACCGACAAAGACAAGAGAGGCTAGAACGGAAATTTCTGGCTAACTGGCGGGCATCAGCCAACAATATCCAAACACCATGTGTGGAACACCTGGAGTTCGATGTCGCAACCTGTTGGCTAGAAGTCCAACAACCACTGATCCACCGGCTCGCTGTCCTGCCATCTGCGATCGGGTACATTAGCAATGACAGAGGGGTGCGCACCCATCGCGTTATGGAATTCACTTGTCACGTTGTTCTTTGGGG
Organism: Spirometra erinaceieuropaei; assembly: GCA_902702965.1. NCBI lineage: Eukaryota > Metazoa > Platyhelminthes > Cestoda > Diphyllobothriidea > Diphyllobothriidae > Spirometra > Spirometra erinaceieuropaei. The sequence goes on along the minus strand of CACRXP010000053.1, from coordinate 641,078 downwards.
ATCTCTCTTGAGCCCGCCAGCAGCCGTACAGCTGCCGGCTACCCATTGAGAATCCACAGGACACATATTTATTTCTGCTTTTATAATGCCTCCGAGCTCTAAACGCCTCCTTCTTGTACGATTGTAGCCTCCAATAGACAGCCCCACCATACGGTTACTCAGAGTCAGCACATCCGTTTGTCCACCTGAAAGAATTAACGCTTCTGACCGCGAAAACAACCACGATCTCGTTGTCATTGTGAAATCAGCCGTGTACAACTTCGAGGACAGACAAATCTTTCACAGACTCTACGCCCATCTGAGAAATGCGAGCAGCGATAAACGATCTTACCGTATAGGAATAGGGTTCATGGTGGGCCTGCCCACAATCGCAAGCAGCAATTTCTTCCAACGCGATGATTTCAACATCTCACTGCCCGGTCGCGCCGGCAACTCGCTTGTCAACATTGGAAACCGCCGCGCCCAGTTTCGAACTCGACTGGAGAAGGAGATGCGTGAACACGATGATCTCATCGTGGGCGACTTCGAGGACACCTATTACAATCTGTCCCTGAAGATGCGTCACAGCTTCGTGTGGGCGGCCAGGTTCTGTCGCGAACGCCCTGCTTTCATGTTCCTCGACGACGACTTTGGTTTCAATGAGAAACGCCTTCAGGCCGTTCTGTCCAGTCTGCCGGCGGATTGGCGGCGCAGAGTTTCCATTTCGAATACTCGCTGGAATAGCCCCACAGTGCGTCCTAGCGATTCTGCTGCATATCGGAAGTGGGCACTGTCGAAGCCGGAGGTTCCGTGGCCAGTGCATGCGCCCTATAGCAACGGTTACTTTTACATGCTTGGTTACCATCACGTGGCGGATCTGGCGTTGGCCATGTCCTTCACCAAGAGCATTCCCATCGACGATGTCTGGTTGGGTCTGGTGATGCATAGGATTGGTCTCCATTTCAACTTACCAACTGGGATCACCAGCTCCATGAAGCATCAAGCCAATGTCAGCGGGTATATTGTTTTACCCCTTAATTCCCTCCTCACTGCATCTACGCAAAAGCAACTGTAGGACAGATCGATTGAAATAATTGCTAGTAGTCATGATAACCAGGAAAAAACACCTTTCAAAAACCCCAAAGACGGCGTCTGCATGACCTTGTGCTAGCTTTACCACGTTTATATTTATTTTTGTACATTATTGCATGCGATTTTCGGCGGTTGAGTGGTTGTTTCCATCTGGTTGTGTAAAAGCCCAAACATTCACTCAAGTCAGCTCCGTTTTGCTAGACCTTTCATGTGTGTATTTTGCAAAAATGATCATTCGTCGATGTTATATGAATGTAACCGTTCAGTCGCCGCAGTTGGTAACAACCAATCTTCCAACAGTCCAGCTTTTGGTTGAATGTTACGTAGGACGACACATTTCTCGGTGCTGTGCGAAACGAACGCCAATTCAATAAAACGACGCCTAACCCTAACTGTGCGTCCGCAGTCCGGAAAGAGGGAGTTCCGTATGAACGATCGGTGAGCGTCAGATTGGCAAATGCAGAAACATGGCGTTTTATGAACAGTCATTCCAGAGTATTAAAAAGTGTCACAATTAGAAAGTTTTTTAAAACCTAATTATACCCTTCCTTCGAGTGTAAAGTTGAAAAAAGACGTAATTTGCTACCGAATGAGCAAAATAACAAATAGTTTTATGCCTTTTTATGACTATAATTGAATATTTAAGGACATCAAAAATCAGTAATAAAAATGCATGCTATTTATGTAGTCATGTTTTCCAGAGTGTAGTTTTTGTACGCATCCGAAAAGACGTTCCTTCGAAAGCGGGCACCCTGAGATAACTGAATTATATTTGAAATAACGCTGTACAATTATTAATTTCACAACCCTATTTAATTTATCTTTTCGAAACTGAAACGCATTTCGGTTGACGTTTCATGAGTTAGCCCACGTACTGCAATTTAGTCTGTTATTTGCATGGACAAGCATTATGCGCCTATCACTTTTGAGTTGGCTCATGAGATACGAATTTTCACGTTTTTGCTATTAGCGATTTTCTTAAGAAAATTGTTTTTTTTTAATCGGCAGAATAGTACTTGAAGTTTAAAAGAAGGCGAAGGCACGATCACTGTCCCAGTGATCGTGCCTTCGCCTTCTTTTAAACAAGAACCTGGGATGCGTATATTCTCTTCCATTCGTGAGTACTTTAAGTATTTATTTTGCGTTTGTATTTTACTTTAAGTCCTTAGTTATGGGTTCGTGGTTGTAGTGGATATGTTCGGATTGCTTTTTAGACTAACGACAGATTTTTCACTAATTTAGACATATTTTATGATTTAGTTCACCTATGTACTGAACCTCTCTGATGTCTTGCTTATTTCTGAGGTATTCAATGGGCGACGTAGTGTATACTTTTAGCGTCAGCACATCTTTTAAAGCAGACAGAAGTGCAAATCCCTGTGTGGGAGGACTTAGATGGCGGGATAACTTGGACTCGGTCAAGTGTTGTGTGTGTTTGTGTGGAACAGTTGATTGGTGGTCTGAGTCAGGCCTTTATGACTTTCCCACTGTGTGGGATCCCAGCCGGGTATGGGCGACACACCTACAGTGAGTGACCGATCTCATGAAATGATGGCTGAAATTCTGAAATGCGTTTTCAATTAGAAAGTATTACTTGGTCGCGGTTGTAAAACTGATTTTTGTAAGGCATATTCTTATAACATTTCGGACTCGTCGGGATGTCGGTTTTTAAATGCATTGCTTTTTAATCCCCTGTAGAAAGCGTACTCTGTAAAAAATGACTACTTAAGTAGCATGCATTTTCCCATTAATTTTCGATGGTCTTGGAAATTCAAATATATTTTATAGAAACCATAGACAAAAATAAATCAATAGAGAATTACGCCTTATTTATATTTTATACTTAAGGAAGGAGTATAATTAGGTTTTAAAAAAGTTCTTTACTATGAGACTTTTTAAGACCGCGGAAAGTTCATTCACATACCTGGCCGTTTCCCACTACTCCTCATGAAATGTACAACATCATCCGCGCCCATTGCAAAATTGTGTGAACGCTGTATGATATCTCTTTAATGGCATAGAAAAATATGTTATTTTCTTTACGCGGAACGCATGCACCTTTTAGAGTGAAATCAATAAGCGCTACTGCAACGAATGATCAGGCTTCAAATTATTCGGCAATTGGAAAAGTTTTTTAAAACCCAATTATACTTCTTCCTTGAGTATAAAGTATAAAGAAGACGGGATTCTCTATCGATTGACTAGAAGAAAGCACATTTTTGTCTGTGGTTTCTATAAAATATATTTGACTTTCCAAGACCATCGAAAATCAATGCGAAAATGCATGCTACTTACGTAGTCATTTTTTACATAGTACGCTATCTACAGGAGATTGAAAAGAAGTTCATTTAAAAGCGGACATCCTTCCAAGTCTGAAATGTAATAAGAGTATGCCTTAAGTATGCCTCAGTATTACAACCGCTATCAAGTAATCCTTCCTAATCGAAAACGCATTTCGGAATTTCAGCCAACATTTCATGTGATCGGTCACCCACCGTATGAACTCAGCCGCTCTGATGTCCTGCTTATTTCTGAGGTATTCAATGGGCGACATAGTTTATACTTTTAGCGTCAGCACATCCTTTAAAGCAGACAGAAGTGCAAATCCCTGATCCATCCGAGGCACATAGCATAAATCAAGATTAATTTTTCTCCAAACCTTCAGTCCGCGTTGCCTCTACTGTCTATGAGCCCTTGAAGCTACATCCGTGGCGTTTTCATGGACGCCTCAGTTGCATCAAAACGTCGCGATTGTTTCATCAAACACGAATACACTTCAGTCTTCAAATAACCCTGAAGATGCGAGTCGATCGCAGGACTACGAATTCTGACGCCTCGTTCTCATAGGCTTGCGGCGTTTTCTTGTTTTTACGACCTTTGTGAGATGGGGTTAGCAGCATGAATATAAGTGAGCAGACCTCAGTCGGCTGATAGAGCATTGGTAACGGGGGAAAGCTGTAATTGGGGGATGTGAATCCAGAAACAGGTCAGAATACACGTGCGGAAATGCACTGCTACTTCTTTAAGCGCGGTAACGTTGACGAAATTGGGTGGCGAGATATGTAAGAAGCCAATGAGAACGCCGCAGCAGAAATATTCTCAATGGGCTACAGTCCATAGCGGTAACCATGTGCGCACAACCCGTTAACGAATCAATAAACCAGTCAAAGTTCCCGACATAAACAGTTGCGCAATATTCACGCTTAGTTTTTGAAGGTAGACTGGGACTTGTTCGAGATTGTGGGGACAAAATCGGCAAGACAGAGTGAGAGGTGGGATACACAACACTCCTATCGAGTGTTGTTTTAATAAATCTTAGATCAGTTGTCGGGGGTGTTCACCGACCGTTCATACGAAACTCACTCGTTCCGTTATGTCTTACGGGCTCTCTCTCTCTCGATCCCAACCAGCAGCCGCACAGTGGCGCATGATATAGGTACAATAGCATTACCGACAAGGACAAGGAAGACTCGCGATTCACCGTTCCTGATGACTGAAATCTCCTGGGCTTCCTGATTTAATGTTAACTCGCCAGAACCGATTTATTTAAAATCCGTCATTTTTGAAAATTGCTTTAAGTCTTTTTTTAAATTATCGCGCTCGCTTTCTTTGTCATATGACAGTTCTCAATAAGACTTTCGACAGTTTACTTTCTGTGTCTTCTTGCATTCCGCTCACTCTTCGTCCTGCATATTGCCCTACCAGTAAAACCCTCTCTACGATCATTCAACATAGGACACGGTCCACAGCCTACCTCAAGTTAGTTGGAGTGCTACACCTTACTGTTGCTTAAAGTGGAATTGGAAACCCCCTCCTGACCAGGACTCATACGCCGTAGGGCAGCTCGAACTCTAACTTGGTCTCGAGTGCTTGGCCTTCTGGGGGGCATAGGGCAGTAACTGCCGGTTGTGCGAGTGAAAGGTGCTTGTTTGCTAGTATTTATTCCGGATTTAGTTTTCGCAATGTAGACGACCTACTTAAACGACTATAGTAGGTTTTCTTCGTGTGTCGTAGATACGTGTGTGTGGCGGGTTTTCGTTCGTCAATAGGTTCTGCTGGAACTGCCGTATTCCCTGGGTCGTTTAACGCTTGATGACTAGAAACGCACTTACGAAAACAGCCTGTGGAGACCCCGCCCGTCATACTGCAATGCAGTTCGTCGGTTTCACGGCTGCCAACTATCAGCTGTACGCCACGCGCCTCATGAAGTGAAGTATACAAACATCAAAAGTAAGCGTGTAACCCTCTCTTTCGTGGTAAGGATCTCGTTTGATCCCATTTTGTCTTTAAAATGCTTAGAAAAAGTATCTACTGCTGTTGTCTCTCTATCTCTTCGGTGCGCACATAAGGTTTGTCACACTGAAAAGTAGGCTCTCCTCAGAAGTAGCGCACAGGAGCCCTTGATTAGTCGTCCAGCCCGCGAAGGTGGAGCAGTCGACCTTGAAATTGGGCACTTATAACAACCCCCTGACCCCCAATATGACCTTGACCTCAGGCAAAGTTTAAGCCATACGTGTTTCCTACCAACTCCTTTTTCGGTTTTGCAGAGTCCATATTTCAATAAGTTCGCATAATCAGATTGCCTCTATTTGTTTAACAATTCGAAATTAATCTTGATTCGGTGCCTTGTTGCCAATCAGGGCACGCAGATTATAATCCTCCGACTATTTTATAACAGCTGTCCGGTTGCGACTCACTGGACACGTAGGGAGACTTGGGGGAGATGCTTTTGAGAGTGAATTTCTCCCTTCCACCACATCATTTGGCAACGGTATAGAGAAGGACTCCACGTACCTGCCAGTAGACTGTGGATCGTGTCATATGGGGTTTTATCTTGGCCTACATTGTAGGCTGTTGCAGAAATTACACTGCCAAAAACGATCACTTCACACGACCTCACACCTTAGCCCAAAATCTGTTATTTTGTGAAATTTAGTTTTAGATTATTGTTTAATTATTACTCTCAATTCCGTTGTCGTGCAACAGCGTATGATAAGACTTTCGGCAATTTTTATGTTTTCTTTCATTTTGTCAGTTTACTGTCTAGCATGCTGCCCCATTCATAAAACTACCTTTAACAAAAATCACGTATGGCACGATCCACAGTCGACTGATAGACAAGTGCGGTCCTTCTCTATACTGTTGCCCATCAATTTAGGATCCCAGGATTGCGCAGGGCAATGGAAAATGAAGTTTTGTTAGATGGCGGACAACATTTTCCACGGTATTTCGCCACTTTATCTTCTAACCGTTTGATAGCCAACCGACTTTCTATATTGGTGTCCGGCCCACCTAGATGCCTCACGGTTGTGTAAGTGACAAACCCATTATTTGGGCACGTTGAGTGGGCTATCCAGGAAACCAAGATAACAGTATCCCAACAGTTGCAAATTAGTAAATAAGAACGAAGTCGCCAGCAGGTAAAAATGCACGTGCTTGTTCTGTGTCACATTCAAAGTTGTATCAAGTTCTTTAAAAAGCGTATTTTAACTGATTAAAACAAAACGGACTTAAATGTTACTACAGTCGCGTATTTCATGGCTATCTCTGTGTGGGTGTCATGCAGAGGGCCTGTTTGTTATGTACACCTTTTCACTAACCGGCATTTCTTGCGATCGTTATCATAAAAACCGTCAGGGGGGCGCTACTTTCCTCTCCCCTTGCTCCCAGTCTTTGAATTCTGGCTCGATTTTTAAAACTATGGGAACTCCATCGAAGACAGACTTTAGTTCGAAACTTACATATGCCTCCAGCTAACGGTTAGTGAGTCTCTGCTAATGATAATCTGAGGTTCTTATCCGGCGCGTTCAAATTTTTCCTATTCCACCTGATACAGACAGGAAGAAGGTGAGTTAAATGCTAGCATGAAACATCCTCAAGGCTAGGGTAACAAATGTCCCTCCAAGTTCTTGGTTTCAGCTTCGTCAAATGTCAGGCATTCTACCAATGCCTCCACACAAACACGCACAATTGTGCAGCCTGCGTCGACTGAGTTGGGACGTCAGTCAGCAGCTTTCCAAGCCATGGCGATCGGCGCAACGCGATAGCCTCAGACTTGGATCACACATGCAGCAAAGAAGCAGCATGGAGACGGAGCCGAGACGCATACTGCCCACTTGCGTGGGAGGTGGCAGTTGGATGCCTGTGGTGGAGGATGCTTTTGCGTGATGTGGGTGAAGGAAAATGTGGTGGTGTGCTTTAGCCGGCGGTTGTCTACGGCAGGTTTTCGTGAATGTGCATGTGATCCAGTAGACGTATGCGGCCGGTGAATTTGCGGGTGCAGTGAGGGCAGTTGAGGCGGATGCGGCGAGTGTATGTGGGTGGTCCAGGCACAAGTTCGCCAGTTTCTGTGCGACAGATTCGCAATTGGCCGACCAGGCCGATTCGTGAGGCGGATGTTCGGGGGCAGTGTGATCAGAAAAACTCGTTGGTGTCAGTGTTGATTGGTCGTGGTTGAGCTGATGGTGGTGGTCGCGCTGGACAGCCGGATGTGAGTTTGTGGCTGTCAAAGATGTGAGATCAAACTGAACCACGCACAATACTTTCGTTTCGCCTACTGTCAGAAGTCAGGGGGCTGTGAGGACTAGTTTATTCTATACACAGGACAGGTTGCCGTAAGTTGGCTGTTTTCTCGCGACAGAGACAAGCGCCCGTTCGTAGAGAGCGTCAGTAGCTGTGTGTAGTTTACGTGAGGGTAAAGTCTGTGTCAGTAGGCGGGGGTGACCGGCTGAGTGCTGTTTATGAGATGGGACGTATTAGAGGGACTCATAATCACAGGAGCCCATGGATATCAAGCCAGGTCTTCCGACGCGCGTGAGGTGATATTAGTTTGTGAGGGCCGCCGGGAGTCAATGCAACTGGACAGAAGGGACCTCAGCTCTATCAGACGGGGGTGGTCGTGTGTCAGCGGCCAGTCAACGATTGTAGCGTCTATCGACCGACAAAACGGAGCCAGAGAAAAGGCAGACAGGAGTGACTGCTACACAGCCTAGTCCTCCGAAACATCAACCGTTCAGTTCTACTGATCCAGTGAGTCCTTGATATTTCTCAGAACAAAATGGTTCTGTAATTTCTGGACAACCGACCCGACTTGCCTTTGAGTTCGCATTTGAGGTTTACAGACTTCAGGCCGTAAATTTCCAACGTGTCAACGATTGTCGTGGCCATCGACCGACAAAACGGAGCCGAAGAAAAGGCGGACTGGAGCGGCTGCAACAGGTTGACCTAGGCATGGTGGATGTACGGTATGTGCTAGGGGCGTCGACACTGCGGTTAATTTAGCTCTCATGGACGCGCATGCGGTGAGTGAATGTGCAGATGCAGTGAGGCAACTGAAGGGGGAGCGTCTTGTGTATGTTGGTGCTCCGGGCACTGATTCGCCAGTCTGTGCAACGGATTCGCAAATAACCGACCAGGCCGGTTTGTGAGGTGGAGTTTCGGCCGCACTGAGGACAATTATAGATCGAGTGGACATCACTGGAGGGGTTGATGCTTGTTGGTGAGAAAGTGAGCAGGCAAGAACAATAACGCAGTATTAGGTTTACTCGGAAGTCGCTTACTCTGAGGTCTCCTGCGTGGCAGTAGGCGAATCCTCATGTTAGCGAGGATGAAGTGATGATCGCTCCACCCGTGGGCACACGGAATCGCCCTTGTCACCAGCACCTCCCGCTCGTCTCGCCTCCGGACAAGGACATAGTCCAGCAGGTGCCACTGACGCGACCGAGGACACATCCAGGTGGCCTTTTTTTGCATCGCCGGGCAGAGGAAGACGTTTTTCAGGATGAGTCTGTGTTCTGCGCAGGTTCGTAAAATGAGTAGGACCCAGTACTTCTTTCCAGACACCAGGGTCTCTGCTGACGCAGGCGTTGAAGTCACCAAGAACAATAAATTTTTCCGTCTACAACACGGTCGCCAGGAGTGTGTGCAGGTCCTCGTAGAATGTGTCCCTTGCCGCGTCGAGGCTGGTCATCGGCAGACCGTAGGCGCTGATTATGCTGGCGAGTTTGCCTACACAGAGCGGGAGGTGGAGGCTCATCAGGAGATCGTTGATGCTATGCGGCACACAGATACCTGGAGGGTGTGCAGGTTATCGTAGAAGTTGTCCCTTGCGGCGTCAAGGCTGTTCATCAAGGAGCAAAGACGTTGATATGGTGGCTAATTTAACTCCCAGAACAGGCGGACGGAGGCTCATAACGTAATCGTTTACCTCCCGTGGCAGACAGGACAGTCCTCCTCCCCAAGATATTATTCCGAATGGCAAAGGCGACGCCTGCAGCTCGTCGTTTTTACTTGTGTCAACCACTCCAGAAGAAGGTCTGGCAACGATCGGATGAAGACCCCCAAATAAACAGCGCCAGTCAAAGATGCCTGTCTTACGGGAAAGATGGCAATAGGGTTTTTACAGGGGGACGCCTATGTATGCATACGTGTAGCCGGCACTGAACTCTAGTAAACCTTGTTCAGATAAACGGGTCTCGCCGATTGCAAAGATGTCCACCTTGTAGCGATCCACTTCCCTAGCTACTAGCGCCGTTCTCCGTTCCGTTTGGTTTCTCCTGGGATTATTCGGAAGAAAAAAGGCATTCCAGGCCGCCAGAATGAGCGGACTCACTGTAGCAGCCTATGGGGTAGGGTGGCGGAGAGGAAGAAGAAGAAGAAGAAGAAGAAGAAGAAGAAGAGAGAGAGTTCTCTGTCTTTTGTTTTGCTTTCGACCACCAGTTAAGCGGTTTACGAGCCACGGCCTTCGTGCAGATATCATAAACCTAGCATTTGTTCAGGGCACCTTTTACAGTCCCTCCACCTCGTGAGAGAAGGCAGGACCGCTTTATCGCTGTTCGCTATGAGGCAGAGGTTTTAGTGAGAGAACGCACATTGGCCTGGGACACCTACATGATTACATACCGGTCTTGCCGTAGGATTTTTGGTCGTGGGATAACACAACATAATAGAGAGTGAAAGGGGCGGACGAGGAGGAGGAGGCGGAGAATAGGTGCGAAGGAGTAGAAAAGGACACGTCTTCCAGCCGCTGGGCCCGTGGCTTACTGAATGTTGAAATGCGAGGGTGAGCGGCCAAAGACTCGAAAAATTGTAACAGGACTGGCTTTTGCCGTTTAATGTGACTAAGTGCAATGTTTTTCGAGTCGGCAGGAGTCGATCTCTTGATCGGAGGGCTAACTACCTAAATGGCCTACCACTGCAGGAGGTAGACGCCCAGAAAGACTTGGGTGTCTTGGTAACGGCTTCTCTAAAACCATCGCTCCGCAGCTCCAAGTGTGCAATGTTTTGCGAGTCGCATGACTGCTGCGTAACAGTTTTTTCGGATGTTTGTAGGGACATTACTAGAGTTCGCTATTTAGGAGTGGAAACCCTGGACCTCTAATGATCTCAGCATCCTTGAGAAAGTCCAAAGGCGGGCAACCAAACTCGTAAATGGACGGGGTTCACTACCGTATGAAACACGATTGTCCAATCTCCGCCTATTTCCACTGAGTTAAAAACAACAAAGAGGTGACCTTATGCAAACATTCCTTATAGTGCGCGGCCAGGACTGCTGTCTCGTACCTGCTGATTTCTTTGAGTTAGTGACCACAACGAACCTCCGAGGTCATCCACTTAAACTACGTGTGACTGTCGCCAAACTGGAAATTCGGAAGTTCTTCTTTCCAAACAGAGTGATCGAGGCTTGTAATGCTCTTGCAGCAAATGTCGTCATGTCCACCTCCGTAGAGGCTTCTAAACGCAAGTTGGACTAATGTACCATCAAATGCCATAATGCCACCTGACCGACATCGTCTAGCATTCCGTTCGAACAGTTCATTAATGTTATATATTTACTGCCTGTATTTCAGTAACGTTGGTTTTTTATTATACCATGTCTGTTGAATGTGTGTTGGCATTTAATTCGTCTCCATCAGAAACTGACATAGCACAAACTATCCATAGACAGACTAATGTACAGCAAATTTAGCAACGTTAATTGATTTAACTCCTGGAATAATTCGTTTATCTGTCTGGCCTCGAAAACTTTGCCAATCTGAAGAAAATCTGCAGCTGTCTGATGTTTCAATTTTCATATTTCTGATGTAATTCGCTTCCTTGTAACAACGAGGGAGCTCAAAGGTTCAAGACCGATGTTTCCCTCAAATAAAACTGAAGCGAACTGAATTACTTTCAGCACATGCTTTAAATGATCACCATCCCTAAATATGTAGTTTCATCGATCTCACCTCTCCATACGGTTACCAAGGCAGCCACTGTTAACTGGCATCCCAGCGGTGACTACAGGACCCTAAACAATCACACTGTCGAATTTTAAGGATTTTGAAGGTAAATCTGCATTCTTGAGGATCGATCTGTGTCGTGCCTTCCATCAGATCGTCATCGTCCCAGCCAATGTTTTGAAGCGGTACCACCTACTCCCTTTGGCCTTCGTCGGTGCCCGCACATGCCCTTTCGCCTCCTCAAGGTGTCCTAAGCCTTCCAGGCGTTCATCAACAAAGCACTTTATGGCTAATCCCTTGCCTGCTCCCATTTGAAGCCTTCAGTGATTAACATACAGCAGTTACCGGTACGTGCATGTGAGAACGAATTGACCGTTTTGAAGTGCGCACTCGATCCGAGCTCGATCGGCCTCGCTCCTACGCTCCCTCTCCCATTCGTCTTCAGCTGACAAATTCGGGTATCAGTAACTGGCATTCAGATTGGACGCAGTGTCTATAGATGGCAAAGCCCCCTCTCATACATTATGCATGCATGTGTTGGCGCCGATTTGCAGTCACTTAAATATGTGAACCCGTGTTGATGTCCGTAATTTTGATATCGTTACTCTCATTTTAGTAAATAGCAAACGATAGGACATCCAATGGCGGGAGTTCTTACGCACATGCAGCATTCTGGCCGATGCACGGTAAGGCAGACTAATGTGGGATCTACACAATCATTATGGTATGAAAATGCCTGATACGATTCCGAATGTTAATGACAATTCATTTTAATTCCAGAATAAAAACTGTCAAAAGTGCTAAACAATCATTTTGTTATCCGGTTTCTCAGAAAACTTCACTCATGACTGTCAGCAAACAATATTGTTTGCAAAGTTCCTTGGACTGACAGGGCGTGTTCTAGCCCTGTCATTGAATCAGATTCGAGCACATTCGAATTGCAAACTTACAAGTAGGCGGGATGCGGACATCTTATCGTCTAAGCCCGAAAACGCCAAATGCTTTCAATTCGCACCCCATCGTCTTATATATATTGCATGGGGCTCTCTATCTCGGCAAGCATTCAAGCTGAAAACTGTGTAGACTTATGATTTTGTGTAGCCTAAAATATAGGTATAGGTAGAACACATCCGAATAAGTCTAGTTAGTAATTTGCTGCGTTTTTAAGTTCCTTTTAAATCGTTGTCCGGACTTGCAGTCTTCTTTCTCCTGATACGGATGTCAGTAGGGACTGTCCTCATACTGAATCTCTCCGTATGTTGACGACGTTACGATGCCAGCATGGTTCTTGTCGGTGTATAAATCATTTTGTGGGATTTTTTTAACCAGGTGAACGCAGTATTCGATAATTTACAATTCGCGGGGGAAGAAGAGTGTCAGCGCGTTTTGAGGAATAACCGCTTTCAACCATTCAGGCAGTGCCTGGAACTATCAATACGATACCTTCGGTTAGCTGATAGATGCCGTGGAACATATTTAACCTCGATAGAACATATGTGAACTCAGTTGATTTGTTTGTCTTTAAACCAATCAAATAGGTGTATCTCGACTACCGCCGGAAGAAGCAGGCCTTTGAACTAATTATCGCTCGTAAGTTATGGCACGTAGTTCATAAAATGTACCATTATTTAATTAGATTCTATCGTAATTCAGCAAGTTCCACTTTATTTTGAGGTGCACTTACAAGCATCCATTGTCAGACACGCTGGTAATAGCCTACATTCCACATTAAACCTGTTGGGTTGCAAATCTGCAATCATTCTAGCGGAGGCAAAGTAGAGCCTGCTTCTGTAACCTTTGGACGCAGACGAGTTCTGCTTGGTCAAACGGCTCATCGTCTAGTGTGATTCTTTGGATGTTCACCAGCCCTCCCTGTTACATACACCGATTAACTACCGTTTTCACATATCATCTACTTGTCCGCCTAGAGCTTAGTAAACGCATCGCGCTGATACTATTATCAGAGACCGGGGGATACGCATGGAGACCGCCAAAGCATCGCCTGGAGTGTGGGGGGGTGACTGCTTAATGCTGTTGATGATGACAGGTCAGACTTTCGCCGCCGCAATGGGCCTTCATTAAATATCCGTATGATATGCACGGTCAGTCGGAACAGCATTCATATTGAGACTGCAAGGGAGCTGTAAATCGGGTACTTACCGCATTTCGTTGATTGGAATCCTTGTACATTAGCAAAATCTCCAGGCATTGAGCACTCAAGCGATCACAGCTTCATTCCTCAGCGGGCTTATCTGCGGGTAGTGAATTCCTAGGTCTTAGTCTTTAGTAGGATTGTAATTAAAACAGTAAATCTTGCCAAAAAATTGCACCCGCTAAAACCCAATTATTTGCACAAGTTAACTGCAAAATATGTAATTATCTAAATAATTGTATCAAAACATTTTATATAGAAAGTCGGCCGCACCGACTAAAGGCCCAAATTTGCGTAGTCTATTTCGAAAAACGGAGTCGTGAAAGCCGAGGGTCTGCATACAACAGTTTCCGAGCATTAAACGCAAAGTATGGCAAATGAATACACACGAGACAAACACGCTACCGTGAATGACAAACACATCGCGCCAAACTAGACGACCAGTGGACCGGATCTCTATATCTTAAAGGCTGTCCACTTTAAAGGTATGTTCCGCACCGTGTTTAGGGTGAAATCCAGGAAGCAATGCAAATACGATAATCGTGAACGAAGTTGAAGATAAAATACTGGCAGATTGGAGCATAAGTGTTTTGTGATATACAAGCAATGTGTCAATGAGGAGCTAACTAGGGCAATAGTCGGACAATTCTCGAACAACGTGCATGCAGTCTTTGCATAAACCATTTTAAGATTCCTTTCAAAAACGGCTGATGCTGGCCTCAGTTATTTCCACTTTTATAGATTTAGCCTCGGCTGCGAGCTCGGATCATACGTCGTAGCCGCACCTTATTTAGACGAGCGCCAGCTGCATGCCATACGGTTCCGGTGGTGATAGGGGGTTTAACACTAACACCCTAACTCTAGCCTTAACCCGTTACCTCAAACCCTAACCCATAACACTGGCGCCTATGTCTTAATTCTAGCAATAACTTCTAAGCCTCACTCCTAACAGGTGCAACTACGAAATAATATTTTGTCGGATGCTGGAACCTGCAGTTTATAATTCGACGATGAGGAAACATCCCGTAGTCCAGAAGATTGCTATGCAGAATGCTGGGTGATCAGTTGTCATAGGACTAGAAGTCGACGTCACGAATAATTAAAACCCAAAAGTTCTGACAATTGACGTAAGTCTAATCGGCACTCTAAACATTCACGAATCGCCCACACAATGTATGAACCCATTAAGTAAGGCCACTGCATTATCTCTAAAATGGAAAACAATATTGCGCGACATAAAAAGCACATGAGTCCTAAAACGGAAAACATGTGTGGTGCCATTCAGGGTCATAGAACGCTTAATTCATATACTTTGAGCTTGCATTCGATGCAGGCAAATAAATTTGCTGAAATGCTAGGCATATTTTCGACTCAAGGCATTTTTCTGGTAAAATATTATTTGGCCAGTCGACATTGATACTGAGGATGCAGATATTAACATTCTCGGACTGAGCATGAGTCGGATCAAGTATAGGAAATAAAGCACCTGTCGGTGCATTAGATGAAACCGACATTTACTTCACTACGTCGGCTGCAGAGAAAATATTGCTAGAAATCCAACGGACAGCACAAGTCATTGGTCAACCTACAGCAACTAAGAACACGGAGAATGGCAGGAAAAACTGGTAAAGCAGAAGAGGTGAATGCAAGATATACAGATTATAGATAAATTTCGAAACTGTACTCAAGCAAACTTTTCGAAACGAAAAGGCATTTTAGAATTCCGGTTAATATTTCCTGCGTTGGCACACATTAGACTTTTTAAACGTCATATAAAACACCACATAATCTGCAGACTAAGCAAATGTTTGAGTCTCACAGACTGCACAAGCCATTGACCAACGATCAGCAACGAGAAGTTCAGAGAAGTACAAATCAAAGCGGACTGAAAACTAGGTGGAGTAACCTACTCACTATTAGTTGGCAATTTATAGTAATCAAATGTAGAAGGGTGTTTCCATCCGCCGCCTACTGCTGGATTTCGGTTCGCCTTAGAGTGCACGTATGGAATAGTCACCTACAGTAGCTGTGCAAGCTCATGCAATGTTAACCGATATTCCGAAATGCCTTTTGGACTCGAAAAGATGGTTTAAGTAAGATTTCAAAACTTACCACCGCCGTTGAATTCAATACCTCACCCGCCAGAAAAGTTCAATATTTGAGAAGTCAGTTGTGGACATGAGGTTGCTGAAGCACAAATCAATTCATCATCAGTGGGTAGTTATCGAATGTGTGTGGAAGATTAAGAAAGAAACATTTTGGTTGCTTGCCCGTTTATATTTTGTAGCAATACCCGAATTGTGCAGCATCTTTCACCGACATCTCTCCTGGACCCGCTGATGACATAAATGCAGTACGACTGAAGGAGTGTGGTCTAGGGCTATGGTGCTGCATATTCTGAATGACTAGATTGTTACTGGTGGTAGTAGTAGTAGTAGAAGCAGTCTTGGTATTATTATTATTATCATTAGTAGTAGTAGTAGTATTAGTAGTAGCCGCAACAGAAGCACTAAAGCTGTTGTTCGGATTAGGTGTGGTGGTGGTGGCGGTGGCGACAGTAATAGTAGTAATAATTGTTGTAGTAATAGTGGTATTAGAAGTAGTGGTGGTGGTGCTGGTAGTAGTAGTAGTATTGGTGGTGGTGGTAGTAGTAGTAGTAGTAGTATTAGTAGTATTAGACCTGCCTGCGTCCCACGAGTGGACGGATCACCGGTGTCATATGCGGGAAATTAATTTGTGGTGGGAAAGACTCGTATGTCAGAGCTAGGCATCCCATCTACGCTTGCCACGCACGACTTGTTTCTCACCACATGTGCCTTATGCAGTGTGGGGCGTCTAGGGTAAAGTGATTGGCGGAAATAAAGAGCCCGTCTACTCGTGCCACAAACCAGGTGCGCGCGCGATCTGTGAACCCCGTTCTCACAGACGTAAGGGGCGGCTGCGCGGTTATCAACAGAGACGAGGTAGTGTAAGTGGGAGTCATGGCAGCTTAGTTCTCTGTCTGCCCTTAGTGGGGCAATTTTCCTGTCCTCTGACATCATTCGAAGACTTGATAAGCCTTGAAAAGGTATGCGATTCATTGTAATATGATATACGGTGGTACAGCAGTGGAAATCTATTCTTCCGTGTTGATCTCACGTTTCCCTCTCTCTCCTGTACATTGGTTTTCACTTTACCACGCTAATACCCCTTTTGATACTAAGGTAACTGTTTGCCTACTAATTATAATTCTTCTGCTTTGATCTCACACCTCATCCATGCATCAGTCTACCGTCCGAGCCGGTCAAACAGCAGATGCTAGGATTGGGCGACGGTGGCTGATCGCGCCACACGTGACCTGGCTCCCCACATGAACACACACACACATGGGCTGCAGCAAAGACGATGTGTTGTTAAGAGGACTCAGCCAACAGCGAATGTCTTGCAGATCCCACAAGAATATATCACAGGGAGATAGAGTGATTATTTCCAATGGAGTTAAGTAAAGGCAATGTAGGGCAAATTAAAAAGATGCGAACGAGTTAGGATGCGGCACTGACTCTCTGTTGGGGTTTCGAGTCTCCGTCTTCATATTTTTCAAAATCCTGATCGTTTGTGCGCGGAGCAGATGTGTAGGGCAAGCGCAGACGGACTGTTCGACATTGTCGGCCATTGCGGTCTACTTGACGCAGGATTGGGGTGGATGAGGAGGGAAGAACGTTTGATAGATTTGGATCACGGTTTCTATCATTATCACCTAATACAACTGTAATTCACAGTTGCTATGGCCACCATCCAAAGGTTCCCATTATAGAAGTCATCGGTGATGGCGGTTGAATTTTGATTTGTAGTCTTATCTGTTAAGCAAATAATTCATCGACTACATTTTGAAGAGCCCGGTCGTCAAATAACTTTCCAATGACAGATGCAGACTTAGATCCAAAGGAGGAAGATCCCGAGAATCCGCAAATACGAATGAACTTCTGAGGCAGGTTCTTACATGGCATTTTGGTGGTACTTCACGTTGTCCGGCTGCAAAATGACACCATTTTTACGATTCGGGCGGTTTTGCGGTATTGCAACTTCTGAACGGCGAAATAATTGGCTTTAAATCTCCGCATTGATGGTACGGTTTCTCTCATGAGATTCATAATAAAAATCTTCATCTTTATCCCTTCAGACACACCGCATCGTCTTGCTTGATTTGGTGTGTTGCTTTCTTGTTGGGGCCTAGACATTACTTTCTTTGTCTCCTAATCAATTATAAGCTCTTATATTCAGCACCAGTAAAAATAAGCCTCAAAAAACGATTTTCATTTTCGATGGGTGAGCTGATGCCCGACGAATTATGAGGCATACAGATTTGCACACTGAATCTTGTCACCGTAATACAAAGCGTACGGAATCCATGAGCTGAACTGTTAGACCTTTCTTTTTGATTGCAGCTGTGGAGGCATTCTTGATTTCTGCAAATATTCCCATGTTACAATTGAAAAGTCAATTTGGCAAACACGTATTAAAGGTAACTTATAATCAGGAAAAAACAGCTACATAGGAGTTGAAATTATGCGAAGGTACGGAGTTTATAGGTGATTCAGTGTCTATTAACACTCACCTTCACGCGCCACTCGCATGGCGATGCGTGCTATGGCGTGGCCAGTGTGTAGTGGTCATTGAGTCAATGGGACGATGGGGAGGGGGGACATAGTATGTGAGTAATTTTTGGACGTCCGATATACTGTGCGAACACCACTACCATCAGGAAGTCAAGGCGACGTGCAGTCATTATCTGGGATCTGTGTTGGCGACAGAAGAAAGAGCGCCTATGTCAAAGTCTTCTGAAAACATAGCACTGGATTGGCTAACCGTATTGATACTGATTGGACTGTAACTAGCACTCGTTGGCGTGGACCTCTGGAGACGCGTGCTGGTGTCCGGTAGACAATCTGAAAGGCTTCTTTGGCATCGACTCGGTGATTCGTATCGACAAAGCGTGCGAGAATAGAACTCGAAATCAATTCCTTCTCACCTCTACCTATCTAGGCCGGTATGTGTTCACGTACTCCCCTTTCCAGACGCCTAGTTGAGCGACCAATGTGTCCACATGAGCAAGCGAATAAGCAAATATACATCGATGTGGCCGTCAACGATAGTCGGTCTTTACCTCCCAAGCGGAGGAGGGATATTCGTGAAACATATGCGTAAATTAGCCGGGGAGAAAGCGCTACCGATGGCTGTCTTCAGACGTTTTCAAACTAGGTCACGTGCAGCGTCCCCAGCCCCGCCCCCCCCCCCCATGAAAAGTTAGTATTATAAATATGCCTTTCTTCTCTGCAGTTCCCATAATGTGTTTTTCAGTGCATTCCCCTATACTTCGGAGGGTAAATAATTTGCGTAAACGTTTTCGTGGAGTATATCCCGCAGGTGCTTCAGTTCTGCCTCAACAGTCTCAGGAGAGCAGATACGTCGCACTCTAGCTGCCATGATTTGGACCAAATGGCGTTTAATATTTCGGAGCATAAAACCGTGAGAATTAATTTATTGTCCTGACTGGGGTAACTCAACACCTTCAAAGCTAATGGCGTATAAAACTTGGTGCAAATCTGCTAATTAGGTGATAATTCCATATGCCTACTTCTTCGAGAAGAGCTGAATGATAGAGTAGAAGCTGCCTAAAACTAACTGATCCCTATGTGTTTTCCAAGAATAAGAACAGGTAAACATTCTAGTAAATAAAAAATGGTATATTTGAATTTCAGCTGCAAAAGATGACACAATTCTATGCTATGTCAAGTTCTTTGGTGAAGAATTGCAGACCTGCTACCAGGGGGGAGAAGTTTCGAGGAAAATGTGAGCGGTGGATGCGCATATTTGGTAGGGGCTGAATAGGGACACCCAGCTTCATCAACATCATGCCCATATAGACGTCCTCATTGGGCATGAGGCGCGTGAAAGCTGCAGCGATAGAGAGCTTTTGTATAATATCGGCACCGATGATATAGCAAGGACCGATCGGATAATCAGGATAATGTGGGAACGGGTAGTCCGAAATCGATGTGAACCATTTATCGTCAGCATCACGAATCACCGGTTTGTTATAGTTAATAAAACCAAACACGCTTCTGCGGACCTCAACGAGTGACAAATTTGAGAAGAATTGGCGCAGCTGTTGCAGATTAATTCCATGATCATCATCGAGGAAGACAAAAGAGGGACTGGTGTGCAGACAGTGGTGGTGAACAAAGCGCAGATTGGAGATCGTCTTGAGGGTTAGATTGTGGTAGGTGTCGGTGTAGCTGGCGAGCAGGATGTCATCGAATTGCGCGACTTCTTTGAGGAGTTTGGGGGGTATTAGACCGTTTTCGGGAAGCCCAAGACTGAAGAGGACCCCCACCTTGACTCCAAGTTTGGCAACCTGTCGCCGAATGACTTCGCGCAACTGAAGGCGCCGGACGTAGTTTGTGAGGGCGCTCTTCACGATGATCATTGTCCAGTAGGAATTGGCAGCATCTAGCGTACAAACTGACTTGCTGTTGTAGACAATGGAGATGTTGAGGTTGTTGATTGGTTTCTGCAAATGGAAAGGATTTCGGATGCACAGATATAGTTAAACCGCGCATGGACATATATACAGTTAGATATCTGTGATTGTGCAGGAACCGTGTTAAAATGTCAACTGATGTTTGCAAACTTAAAATGTGTTTGCTAGAGTGTGCCTAAAGGTTCGCTTTTTGGGGGGTTGGTCTGCTACTTAAGTGGACAAATTGTGCGAGTGCGAATTTGTACGCAAAAATCATGGCTAAACTGTGTGCAGATACTGTCATCTCTCCCTACATGAATGCCGATGGTTTAGATAGGCAATACACAGGCGAACGCCTCCAGGCCTACTACACGGAATTAACTTGCTTGAATCCTTGGTGCTTCATGTAGTAACTAACTATTTATATGCACACGAACATTACCATTTCATGGTCTCAATAGGTTGTATATTGATAAAATTATTATTACCGAATAATACCCTTCCTACAAGCATAACATTAGCAGAAGACGTAAGTCTCTACAAAATGAAGAAAAGAATAAATTTATTTTGCCCTTTCCTTACACTATAGCTCAGATCCCAAGGGCATCAACAGAGAATAGATCGATTTCATTCCGATTATGTGGTCAATCCTTTCCGATTATAATAGTTACAGGAAGCCAAAATGAAGTTCGTTTGTAAGTCGCCTTCGTGAAATAGGTGATTGCTTATGCTATTATAATACATGATTATTAATATTACAAATCTGCTTGGGTAAACTGTTTGAGTCAAGGACATATTTCAGAATTTCAATTAACGATTCATAAATTATCACATCTAATTGCGTATTTTCTTACATGCCAACACTCCTGAGAATGCGAACATTATTTCATAAAATCTATGCTTCGGTTTTGACTGAATAACATGATTAAACTTAACTGTGAAAGCTATTTTCAGATAGGACTTACCACGTTCATAGGTAAACCATTGGAATGCGCGAACACGACCTTGGTGAGGTCCACATCCATTGGATAGGCCATGTATGCCTGAGGTATCCGAACGTTGGCCCACTCATCCTCCGACACATAGACCAAACCTTCGAACGAGATACATCTATCTACGAGATCGTTGTCTCCGGGGGTCGTATAAAATAGTTCTCTTTCAAATCGACATGACCGGAAGTCGGCGTCTACCACTTTGAGCGCGGTGCTGACGTCTGGCTGACAGAGTTCAAGGCTTTCGGCGGGGCAGCTGCGAGATGAGGTCGATTGACTAGTGGGGATGGCAGATTTTGTAGGTAGGGCCTTTGGAACAGTTTTCCGCTCGCTGTAAAACACAAAGACCAGAAGCAGAACAAAGATAGGCCATATTTTTTTCAAGCCACGTCTAGATAATGATAGGATCATAATGGCCAGTAATTCTAACTGTCCTTCACAACAACAAGATTGAATGCACGCAAGGATGGGACTTCCTTCAAAATTAAATGTGCGGGACGCCTACTGAAGGTTGCCAATTTAGGAAACTGTGTTTCGCAGCGCGGGTTTGAGCTTCGAGACGAGAGACGCGATGTGCCTCGCAGAACTCCATCGCCGCTCTATTTATGTCATCCTTGCTCGACTGCGAGAGGTCTTTTAGAAGAGACAGCCTCACAAACCGAACCAATTGGTTTGTGCACGGCACTCGAACTATCCTCGTTCTTGCGTGCAGCATCATCTGGATCAAAGCAGGTCAGTTCTAAAGGACTATGTAGTGGTGTCATTTAGCGCATCTGATGCGGAAACTACTCATGTATGCGTGTGTTTGTGTGCGTGCGGGTAATGATATTTGAGGTATTTTGAATTCCTTTGACGAACAAAAGAGATCTATCGATTCACTTAGCGCCTTTTATCTCGTCCTGGCTAACAGAGAGCAGGTTTAACACTATGATTATGTGTTATTTCTTCTGGAACCGAGATGTATAAAAACGCAAGGAGCAGGGACAAGAAGGATGTTGGATTTTATGTGTCCGCATGAACGAGGCTGTTTATTTAACTGGAGGACTCCCTGGTTCCGTTGCTCAACCGCTGACAGTGTCGACTGTTGGCAAGATTTTCTATAGCCCCTAAGATTTATAGATGGACTACCGTTCAGTATCGAGGACGTGTTTGCAGTGAAGTTGTCCATACTCCTCTCCCACCACCACTGAGTTCACTCAACCCCTGAAACTGGTGAGGGGTTCTAGTTGGAGGAGTTGCTAAAATCCTGGGGGGATTATATTTTGACGTCTAAATGCAGTTATGACTGTGTTTCGGTAGGGCCCTAATGAAATCACATAGACTGAATGACTGATACTGTTTCGTAAGACAGATCTTGATCTTCCGGAGTTGCGATGCTTAGGCAGTCACACTCGCATTTGAGACACGGTCTTAAGATATCTGCTCATTTGGTCATTAAACAATGACGATCAGTCGAATACCCGAATTCAACGGTACTGCTTCCTCCTGTAGCGACTGGGTCATTCTGTGAACTGGAGGGAAGTGTGTTGGTTTGTCTGCTGCATGCTATGTGGCACAACCACGGCAATGTGCTCGCGAATGCCTTTGCTGTTTAAAAAGAATGTGCGACATTTGCCGTCTTCCCACCTTGTCTACCGAGTAGGTTAGACTAAGGAATGTTGCAGATTGAGCTTTTAGAAACTCGTTAACCTAGCCGCATACATGATGATTACTCACTTCACACAACCCTGTCTTTTGTTCGGAAAATTGTTTTGATGTCATAAACGTCATACGCGCCTTCATGTACCGTAACTGAGATAGTGGGCAGTACTCAAATTGACGTGAAACCTCCATTAAACAGACGCCACACGAAATTAACCCACGCATCAGATACGCTTCTAAGTGATGTGGCATGATTCAGCTATTTATTTCCTGAACAGGCTAGTCAGACGTCTGAGTGGGTTGTCGTGATACAGACAGATAAGGCAAGCCTGACTGGTCGGGGCTGCTCGGTTCGTTGTTCGCCCATCTTGTAAAGGTTTTATGGATGTCCGACCAAACCAATGACGTTCTCGCTGATTAACTCGGTTAGGTATGCCGCAGCGAGGTCAATTTCTTAATTCACACGTAAGGTCATCCTCATTCCTGAAGTCTCCACGGCCACGTATTTTGCAATGCAATAGTAACCACATTTCGCCCTGATTCTCAGCCCTCGGCAGGTCCCCTTTTCATTCACGACGACAGACTTGTCGCGCTCGATCGAACCGGCATGCGCTGCCTTCTCCGACCCATGGGCATTTCGATTCCTCTCGTCCTGAGGTGGGACTGTGCCATGAATCCTTCGGAGAACCGAGGCCAGAGATGCACTTTCAAGGTAGGCGCATACATACAGAGGTGTTGTTGCTTTTTAACTGCCTGAGACGTGTCTAACAGAAATGAGACGGGTTGCGATTGGGATCCACCGACGACGCCTATCCCTCGGAACTACTTACGTAGAATGCATGTTACATATTGATTTTCTATGGTTTTATGAACTCAACTATATGTTATAGACAACATGCACGAAAATATGCTTTTCAGCCTGAACAGCTGTTGCATTATCGTTTGGCGATTGCATTCCACAAGCTGCATACCTCCTGCGTAATGAAAATCGTATATTGCTCTATGTCTTCAAAAGGATACTATAAAGCGTCCATGAAATTCTGCAATGGATAAGGGCTGCGTTTTATATTACACGAGGAGCGTTAGTAAACCGACACGTGCGATACTGCATATATAGACATCGCACGATCTTTAAAAACTCACTGCTAGGGACTTTTTTTAAAATCGATCAAAAACCTCTCGTAGGCTATTAAACATAATGGCATGTGGTTTTTTTGCCAAACAAACAAAAAAATCATATCTTCGTTCACGTACTTTATAAAATATATCTAAATATCTGAAACAATTGAAAATGCACACTACGTAAGTAGTCATTTTTACCATCCACAATTTCTGCTGGTGGTTTAAAAAGAAGTGCATTCAAAAGCCACTATCCAGACGAGTTTAAAATATTATATGCATATGCCACATGATTACTAATATTGCAAGACCATCTTTTGAATCTTTCGTAGTTAAAAACGCAATTCAAAGTTTCTGCAAACTTTTCATGAGATTGATCATGCACTGTAGATGCGGATGTTCAGGGCACTATGTGCCGAGGCTAGATCGATAGGTTGATTGTCCGAGATGGATTCTGAGTTCAACTTCGCATCAAACATGATAATTGCTCAAGTCGGGAATAAAACAGGCCGAGCATCAATTGAATTCTGGATATCGGACAAAAACTCAGTCAGTCGATTTATCGATCGGGCGACAGCGTAAAGTGTCCTGCTCAGTCACCTCCCATCGTAAATCAACGGTGAATGTTTACTTTGGACCACTTATGAGTGTTGTTCGTTCTGTTGTCCATGCTATATCTTACTCCTACACGATGTTGAAGGCTCAGAACAACAAAACAAGCTGACCGGTCTAGTCTTCCTCTGCGCTTATACTCTATATCACCTTAATACACATATGCTCATCTCAAGCCTTTTTATGATTGTCAAGGTTCACATGAATTTTGACGTAAGCATTTGTTCCACACCTAGCCTGCGCATCCACTGTCCACATCCTTCCCTGATACAGACCCCATTTGCTCACAACAGTGCAATTTTTTAAGGAAGAACCCAAGGTAAATAATTCAGTTTCCTCATAACTTCAGAGAAAAAAGGATCATTGGTTATATAACAGTCTGACCACCGTTTGTGCTTATGTAATCATGGAAAGCACTCCAGAGGCAGTCAGCTTTAGACTGGTGTTTCCATTTTTCACCTATTTCTGCATTTGCAAAATCGGCTATTGCAAGCGTACACATCAGGAATCACCACTTATGACGTAAGTTCGGCGTGACCGCCTGCCCGGGCTACCGTGCAAGGCAGTTGAAATTCTGGGAATTAGAAGTTACTTAAACTAGCTAGGATCAGGGCCAAAAATAGACAGAAGCACTCACATTTCATCATAGGAGATGGTGCGCACAGATGGCTTGAACGATCTAGTTTGTGATCATGGTAATAATCAACGAATAATTGTCAGCTACATCGAATGTAATTTAACAAATATTTTGATACCTGATACAATATATCCCATGATGCTCGACAATTGCGTATGCGTGGGGTCTCCCGGATGTCCGCATTAAGCTGTGATTATGTGAGTAACTGCCGATCTTGGCATGTTTGTGTGAATCCCATAGAGTAAGCTGGTTAAGGAGGTAGTTTGATAGGAATGACGTACCTGGTCCCGCTAAAGTGCGCATGGAAATCGGAACGCCTCCCCCGACTAACTAACCGGGTAACTCGGCTCCATTTTGCTACTGCCGTCACCAGCCAAAGGGATAACCGTCTCGGCATCTACGAGATGAAGCTCTGTCTGCAACTCCGCCGGACGCAATCAGTTAGCACCTGATTTAGTAGATGAATAGTCGCCCCCATTACATCTCTTTCGCTTTTATTCTCTGCCCTTTTCCTCTGCCCCTCACTCAATGTCTAACATTATGGTCGGGAGTCACACGAATCATCGCATCGTCGTCCCGTAGATTTAGATAAACCTGCAAACTAGGTTGTAATTGTTTGCTTGCTGACTTACCTTTGCGTGTTGGTCCTTTTCGTTCTCGTTCTGCTATATTCGTGTGCTCAGCGCTTCAATTTCAGCAACCGACTCTGCTTCCGGTTGGTTGCATAGACAAACGGCTGTGAAATAAGATCTTGTCGTTAACTGGGCCGGCTCTCACTCTCTTCGGGATAACACGCAGGAATCCTGTTCCTTTGGGAGGAGGGCACGGCGTTTCGCGTGTAATATGCGGATGTAGGCAGATGTGTTTAACTCTTGCGGTATTTGAATGGATAATGGCAGGTCATCGACATTCTAGATGGCTGAACGTGGAATAGATGTTTCTGATTAGGAAAGTTTCTAAAGGATGGATGCGCCGTGTAGGCAAACACTTTTAGTGAGCGTTTGGTTGTGCTTAACGACTGACACGGTCCGCGAATAAGTGACGGCATCTAGGAGTTCTCTGGCACAATCAACAAAACGCTGTCTCGCTCAGAATCATGCACAAAAACTGACTATACTTCTTGTCGATGATCCTTATTTGCGTTTCCCAATACTTGCCGGAAGAGATAATGCATATCGGAATACTCGAGGCT